>JAILXH010212991.1:23913-40002 GCA_023558415.1 Piaractus mesopotamicus
GAGCTAAACCACTGATGGTGTATTTTGACAACAAAATACAGAGGTAGTGCACTGCCAAACATCAGTTAATTCCTATTTTTGGTGCTTTACCAAAAGGAGAAACACTAAACATGCTGCTAAACAAATCTGGCAAAAAAAGTGAGTCACTTGATATAGAGTGCGTTGAATTTACAATTGCAATATAACTCTTCATTTTTGTAATTAAAGTGATTTTAACCAATGACTTCACTGTTTGTGAGAACATAAAAAATAATAATACTCTTGGTTAATGAGATTAAGTGATCTTTTTTTAAAAACTCATTTAAGAGCAGGTACACCGCATATATTCAATTTGAGAAACATAAAACACGATGGTGTTATGTTTGAAATGTTATTGAAAGTACTGTTAAAGTGAAGTTTTTTCATTATAATTATCATTTTCATTGTTTGGTATTACACTGTTCATCTGTGGGGGTTTTTTTTTTTTTTTGTGTTTTGTTTTTTTCTTAAGCACTGAATTTGAATCACCTGGATTAAGGGTTAACTTGGACGGCCACAGATGTAGCACTGTATAAATCTTCCTTTCTGTGTTCGTAATATATAAAACACACTTTATTCACTTTTGCACATTGCACTGGTATATGTATCACATTAACACATTTTTTCCACTTATAATGCTTTTAAAGAATGTATGTGTGTGTGTGTGTGTGTGTGTGTAAAGCAAAAATAAAGGGGTTTTTATCTATAAGGTGTTTAATGGAGTTATTTTTTGTGATGGTGAGATTAGGATTTCCCAGAATGATGCTTAACTATATACAAAAAAAAAGAAACAATCTATGCAAAAATATAAATCTGTTAAATCTCAGATTAGGCATTCACTTATACAACTTTACGACTTTTGTCTTAGAAGAGAGAAAAATAACACTGGTGTAGAAAAACTTTCCTTCCCATACCGGGAGTCGAACCCGGGCCGCCTGGGTGAAAACCAGGAATCCTAACCGCTAGACCATATGGGAGGTCTTAGCACAGCGCTCACTCACTGCGGTATTATACACTCAGCGCGCTCAGCGCTCCATCCCCACACAGTGTTTCGGGTTGGGGGTCACACTTCATGTTCGGCTGTGTGTAATAAACGGTCGGTCTCTCCTGAACTGACCGCTGGTTAACCCACATTCTGCCTCCCAGCAGCGCCCTCTCACAAGGCTCTGTCGCTTAACCACAACGTCACACTTGTGCGCCAAATGTGGACATTTTCAGTTATGTAGCTAGTTAGCATTTAGCTCATTTAGAGAGTCTCCAACTATAATCTGAAGCAGTTCAAAATGTACGTACTCACTTTGCATGTAGCACTAGTGTCATTTTTGTTATCAGATTCTTAGAAAGTTATGCATTTCAGCGATTAAGGTAACTTTCTCTGTAAGGTTACATTGTACTTTAGCGGGCGCATCTAACGTTAGTTAGCTAGCTAGCTAACCCATGTACACTGTGAATTAGACACTTGTGGTAATGACTGTCTTTATTTGTATTACAAATCCAGGTCAGTAACATTATTCAATTGAGAAGGATAGCACGTTTGGTCCTGTAGCCCTGGTTTTTCGTGTGTTAGTTGAGAGTTTCCTTGTAAATTTCTAATTTTTGTCATTCAAATGATCTTAACCACCAGTTCACTGTTTGCAAGAACATGGCAAATAATCTCACTATCTTTGTTTTCTTTTGTTTTTCGTCTGTGTGTAATAAAGGGCAGACTACTGGAAATCCCAACCCAGAAAATTCTGCCAGTATTGCAAGTGCTGGATTGCAGACAACAAGCCTGTGAGTAACAGTGCACTGCCCCAAAGCTTCAGCAGATGATTTAGCTTGTTTTGATTGAATTTGATCTCGGTTCTGTTTCTCCTCTGTCTCATCTTGATAGAGTATTGAATTTCACGAGAGGGGCAAGAATCACAAACAAAATGTCGTCGCCAAAATCGACGAGGTAAAGGTTTTTAAAAACACACCTAAACTGCATGAGTAGCTACCACTGACAGTATAAACAAGGTTTCCTGTTAGAAAAACTAAGTGACCAGCTAAACCAAGAACAGACCAGTTTTCAGCTTTGACCAGCATAGAATTCATGTAGGTCTGTGTTTTTTCGGCAGGGTTAATAAGGTGAATAGCCACAAAATGAAGAAAGCAAATAATAAAATTCTGGCCCCTGCTCTATTATGGATAGAGTCGAGTTACTTTATGACCAGCAGGGGCGGCTATACTGAAGGGGTAAAAACAGCAAGTTGCCAAAATAAGTTCACGTAATTTGGCTTATGGCCTGTGTTGCATTTGTGTAGAGATAAGAGGGTAGCTGTGATGAACCCTCTGCTATTGGATGATGGTGCCTAAACTACTCACACCCATCCCTCACATGTTTCATTACAGATTAAAAAGAAGAGCATTGAAAAAGCCAAGAAGGAAGAAAAAATGTCCAAGGAGTTTGCAGCAATGGAAGAGGCAGCCATGAAAGCATACCAAGAAGACATGAAAAGACTACAAGCAGAATCAGGTAACTTTGTCAGTCGACAACTTTAGCCATAAACAGGAAAAGGTGATCACTTTTGTATTCTGAGCATCACATGCAACTGCGGTTTCAATGCTTTTTCAGTTATTCTAACTTTTCTACAAATTTTCAATTTTGTGAGCACTCAGAATGTTTTGTGCTGTGTAAGTGTCATCCATGTTAGTTACTGTGACACACAGATTGTCATTAAATGCCTCTTGTGAATGTTTTGAACTAGCCAGGTAATATCAGTAATAGTCTATGAGTGCTATTAAGTGGTAAAACCAGGTAGAAAAAAAATCCACATCGACTGCATCTCCAAAGTTTTCAAAGTTTATGGATAATGCATTCATTGTAGTGCATGAATTATTAATTTATGTAAATAGAATAGTCTCTTACAGAACCACACTGGTTTGCAGCTTTACTTTATATGCTCAGATATCGTTTGGGCAAATTAAAGGGGAGCAAGAAATGTTTGGGCAGGTGCAATAAAATCATAAGCTAGTTTTGGAGTGTAATTTTGAATAACTACCTGATCAGATATTATCCATTAAGTGTAAAGGGGCATTTGATGTGTAAAAGGTTGAACATGATGTTATTGGTTAATATTATTTTCTCCGCCTGCTGGTGCATAGTAATGTAATCACAATGCATTTTTGGAGCTGGAAAATTAATTTACATTATTGATGAAATATTACAGGAAAACAAAAATCTTGTCTTTTAAATAATGGAGTCTGAATCACAATATGGCTAGTGAATTGAACTGACAAGATAAAAAGATATATATTGATTTCAGGTTACTTTAAAGAAGGAACACTATCACACTAATAATGCTGACATTAATGCTAACATTAGCAGCGTAAAAATGAATCGTTTCACCCAGTCATAAAGCAGTTAACATCTACTCGATCTTATGTAGGTGCCTCAGAAGCTCCTGTTAAGACTCGGACAGAAGCTCCTGTTAAGACCCGGACAGAAGCTCCTGTTAAGACTCAGACAAAAGCTGAAAAAGCTGAGGTTGAAGTTACTATAGAAACCAGCCGCAGCAGTGAATCAGATGCCTGGGTACAGGGGACGACTGATGATGGACAGACATACTACTACAATACACAGACTGGAGGTCAGCTGCTCTTTAATTGTGTTTTTACTGTACATCACAACCAGTACACAACAATAATTGCTGGTGATCTTATTTATTATGTGGGTCAGTCCATGTCTGCCATGTGATTTACTCGTCAACAAGTCCAGTACAGGAGGGCCGGAATCCAGCACAGTTTAGTACTTTCCTTGTTCAAACACATTTCATTCAACTCATCAGTTAATTATCAGGTGTAGTCAGGGTTTTTAAGTAGGGAAATTACCAAATTGTGCTGAACTCCATCAGCACCAGAACTGATGAACCCTGCTCTACACCAATGGTTTAACGGAGTGTCCTTGATTTTAGAGTCTCAATGGGAGAAACCAGAAGGGTTTCAAGGTGAAGATGTGTCACCCGACCAAACTGGGGTAAGTACGTTCATTTACTTGTTTAGCATCATTAAATGAAAGTATTAAAGGTACATAGTAAGTACATTGTCTGTTTTCAGCAGGCTTTTTCAGGCAGTGCGTGGATAGAAGCTGTGAGCCCAGATGGATATACATACTATTACAACACAGAGACTGGAGGTGAATCCATTTACACACATTACTTAACATTCCATGTCCACAATGCTTTTCACACTTAACACATCTGGAATTCACAATATAAACACAACTGCACAAACTGATGTTGACTAATATGTACACTCTTAGCAAAAAGGTACCCAACTGTCACTGGGGTCTCAATCACAAGGCCACATCTCCAGTACCTTTAGTTATGGAACATAATTGTACCATTTTCCAATGAAGTTGTATTTGAAATTATAAGTTGTACAGACCCCACACACCTTGTCTTCACGCCAGCATTTTTATTTTTCTGTTTTAAAACATTGATATGAAAAGATACAAATATGCACCTTTTTCTCTGGGGAAAAACCTTATTTAAGGTACCCAATTGGACCTTAAAACCACTGTTGTACTTTTGAGGTCACATGTACATTGTATCTTAATGAACACATTGTTCCTGCTCAGTACCTTTTCCCCATTGTCACACAAAGTTGCTCAGACTTTTTTTGGACTTCAAAAAACAAGTCGGATACATTTGATGTTATCTGAATCCAACAGAGTCTAGCTGGGAAAAGCCAGCGGATTACTCTCCTCAAGAGGGAAGTTCTGCTGAAGAGAACGTGGAACAGGAGGCCATATCTACACCTCAGCCAGAACCCCTCTCCTCCTCAGAGGACAGTTCTGAGGCTCCTAAAGTGGCTGCAGAGCCAACAGAGACCAAGAGAGAGTGCAGAGTTCCCAAAATCAGTTTTAGGGTGAGAGTCATGTTTATCTTATACTTTAAAATATTCCTTAAAATATTCATACTGCATTTCGTTACACGTCAAAAAGAGTGTCCAATATCCTAAAAATGTCGTAAGACTTCAAAAATATATTTATGATATGTAATACCTCACAATTTTTGTACTGAGATTTAGGGCAGCAGTGGTGCCTCACTCACAGCATTGTCAGGATACGAACTTGCAGTAAGTTTTCACCTGAGAATGGGGGAAACGTTAAACTATACAACTTAGCAGCTTCTTTTAAACCTCTTTTTAGTGAAATATGCAGTTAGGCAGTTTTCCAGATAAAATTATGCCCAGTCTTAAACTAAAAATAACATGAGGAAAGCTAATTTAATTACTGACGATACTCCCAATAATAATAATTTATCATAATAACAATATTATATTCTCATATTGCCCTACCCTGCTGGTTAAAAGCGTATTCATATAGTTTAAAAACAGACGCATTAAAAAATATCTTGCATGATTCTTATTATGGCATTGTTTTCATACAAGCAAATGAGAAGTGTACTGCATTAAAATTTTAAATAAAAAAATTAACTCATTTTAGTCTAAAACCCCAAATGAGTCAAAAGTCTGAGAAGACAAGTCATGTTTTCAGCTCAGCTATTTTATCCACAATATCTTCTGTTTGAAGCCGTTTTTAAAGTGAAGGGTAGCCATTTTGAGTAAGATTTAGTAGATTTTGTATTTTTGTTAATATTCTATTACAGTGGTCACCAGCCCTCCTTCTGGAGATCTAATGTCCTGCATAGTTTAGTTCCAACCTGCATCTGCCTGCATTTCCTAACGTTAGTGCATCTGATCCAGCCAATCGAGGAAGTTAATGAGCTGAAGCAGGTATGGCAGATTGTGGTTGGAACTAGACTCTGCAGGATGGCAGACCTCCAACACCTGGGTTGGTGACCAATGTTCTATACTAAATTTAAAGCATTGTCCAATATGTTATATGGAAAAGGTTTCCAGCAAGTGTTTTAAAACTTTTGACAGTAGATATGTTGTGTGACAAGTCTGCATAATGCTGAAAGTGATTTAGCATTCCTGGTGGAATTTAGAATGAAAACAGTATGTTCTCTTCAGAAAAGAAAAGAAGAGAGCGCTCCCTTAGAAGAGAAGGCAGAGAAAGAGACAAAAGCAGATGAAGAAACGGAGGAGGAGGAGGAAAAAGATGTAGTTGGAGATGGAGCTGGAGCAGAACCAGCTGTACCTGCAGAAGTGGAAACCCCTGCAAAGAAACTTAGGAAGACAAACCCATACGGAGAGTGGGAACAGATTCAGGAGGAGGAAGACCCCTTGTGAGTACAGTGCTGTCTTGTTTGACCTTAAATCATGTTATACATCATATTAAAAAAAAAATGTTCTTCTAGAAGTAGCATGTCATTGGCCTCAACTCATGAGACTTGTTGAAAAATACTGCAGACAGACACACACTGCAGTATTGTACTTAAACACTACTGGTCTTTAATGTCTGTTGCTTCTGTATGCAGTGAGAATGTAGATTTACAGCTGCCACAGACAGACAGCGGAGTTGCTGCATCCACTCCCTCCGACTTGCCCTCAGAACCCAAGACCAAATTTAAGGAACGAACCATCACCTCCCTGGGCGATGAGAGCAGTGCAGGAGCCACGTTCAAGAAGAGGAAGACAGAAAATGGAAAATCCAGGAGCTTTCGACAAAGAGGGAAGGACGATTGAGAGCTTGATGCCTCAAGAGTTTGTTTCTACAAAGTTCTGGATGAACATTATTGACAGGATGGACAGATGGATCCGCATAGATTCTGCAATTTAAATGTTTTTGTCAACACAGATGATGGCAGCATCCACAGAATATCAGGTTAAGTATCAAAATATATTGCAGACTTCTTTAACTGCTGTCCCCCTCCACTTTATAAATGTTTGTTGGGTAAAATTGAGCTCTTTTTTTATAGCTTCATGGATTGGGTCATCTTTTAGATTTTGTAATTTTTGCCAGTTTGTGATGTGTATGAGAATTATTTTTCTAAAATTGGAAAGAGGAATTAACTTTTTCATGTTATTAAACATTCCTCTATGATTTCATGTTGTCCTTAGTGTGGGCTCCTCTCTAATGTTTATGTTCTAATATTTATACTTATTGTGCAAATCTGTATAGAGTGGCATGAAAAGCATGTGTTTTTCCCCAATTTCCCTCATGCGTTAACTTTTTTAAAATGCCTATTCACAAATGATAAATTATAAAGATGTTAACACTGTCAGATACGAGAAAGTAATGCAGAGCTTTCAGTGTTTTATAGTCAGTTTTTAAGATTCTAAACTTCGTCACAAATAAATGGCTTGGAAAGAAGATTCATCTTCAGCATTCATATTCATGTGCCTATTTGCCATAGTGCTGTTTTGGAAACATATGGTTGCCTTTGCAGGCGAGGAGGCATGCTGTTTGTGAAAGATAGGCCGGCCGCCGATGTGTAAGCGTGTGTGCGTGCACGTGAGTGAGTGCACTGAGCTGATAGTCTCTCCCCACCCTCAATTAATAATCATGCTAACTCATACTAATGAAATAACGAATTACGATGGTCCTGAGCATTTTGATGAGACTAAACACACCGCATTCAGACAAACAGCTTCAGTTTTTAAATAAAGACACTCATGTTCTGTTTTTCCCCTAACCCAGATCCAGCCTTTAGTTTTAATGCTCGGGTGTTTGTATGTAATTTCTTGCAGTAATTTTCCCAGCAATGTGCAGCGAGACGGTGTTCTTTCATCTTGTTATTATTGCTATGCTGTGCTTAACGGTGATATTGAAAATATATATGTCACAAAGTTGTAGGGAACCATTTTATGATCATGATATAAAAGCCTATTCATGTGTGATCCAAGAGAAAAAAATCGCCTGTTTTTTTTTGTTTGTTTGTTTCTTCTTCTGTTTGTGGCAGCAGTATAACAAACATTTGACTTCTCTTTCTCTGTCAAAAGTTTAACTGAGTAACTCAAAACAATTATTTATTTTCTTAAAATGTCTTAGTATCTTAAAATAACATTTCAAAAAATTGACTTAGTATCTCATAATTATGTAAGTCCTAAAAGACCCAGGATTTACATGTTCTTTTTTTCCCTATTTTTCATGACTGAATGAATTGTCACTTGTTTTCTCAAGATCTTGTGACATCATAGCTAAATGAATACTCAAGATCTTGAGTTATTTATATCATTAACTCAATGATGTTTTATCAAAATACCATTAATTATGACATGATGATATAAATAACTCAAAAGCCTGAGAAAACAAAAGCAACTTGTTGAAGAAAAACAGACCAAAAAAAAACAAAAACATGCAAAACCAAGGCCCTTTAGGGCTTTCTTACAAAATAATGACTTTTCATAGTATTACTTTCTTGAAATAATGACATTTTCTCAAACTTTTTACTTGTCTCAAGCTTTTAAGATAGAAAGTGGAAATTGTATGTCTAAATAATGTGTTACGAGTTGTGAAAAACTGAACATGCTGCTGCCAGAAACAGAAAGACATAAAAAGCAGGATCAGTTTTTTCAGTATGTTGCAAACTGTATTTCTGAGCATTTTATAAAATGTTTCAGCATTTCCAAGCATTTTATAAAATTCAAAGTAAACAGACAGCAGTACAGCAGTAAATTCCAGCATTCCCTGTTAATGTCATAAGATTCATAACACTGTACGTTTGACAACCAAGATACTCATGTTACAAATCCTTTTTAGAAACAAATTTGAATAGAAACTCAACATACATGTTTTCAGTTTATCCAACTTACACCATCAAATCTTAGAGTATGCATTTTATGGACAAAAATAGGCTTGTTTACTCCTACAGATAAATGGATGTTTTGACAGACTTGCACTTTGCTACAGTTCTCAGCTTCTGAGCGGGAGACCCAGGTGAGATCAGTCACAGTGCCAAAGAGTCGGGATCAGTGCAAAGCAATCACAAGTGTGCAAAAAGGTGAGTCATTAAACTCCATGTCTCCACGTAGTAGAGAGTAAAAGAATTCCCGACACCTGAAGTCCTGAAACAAAAAGAGTAGCTTGTGACTATGCATGACTGCCATCAGGATGATCCGACTCTGTGGTGTTCTTCACCAACTCCAGAAGGGCCTCTGTCTCTGCATGGTCCTGCAGCACTGATATCAGCTCCTCCAGCAGCTCACCACCACTCATAAACTCCTGACAGAAAGACAGACGAGACATTTAACATTAATGACAACTGTACGACTCTCTGAATAGCTTTGTGACATAAAACAATATAATATACAACATGGACTGCCTGTCAAAAGTTTAAGTTTAAATTTTTTAATTACTCACAGACACTTTTTGATAAAGTGAAAAATTCCTTGTTAGCTGTTTTTGAATGCTGTATATTTTTGCAACACTCAGCTTCATGTTCATCAACGTGACATTAATGGTATGGAACAGATTTTGCATAAATGATTTGAGATTCTTCTTTTCCAAACTATTGTTGAGAGCAAATGAACACCTAAAGGTTCTGAAGGATTTGAGTGCTGATAAGGGCTGACATAAGTGGATAAAAATGCACTGGCATTATTCCCAAGATAGTACCATCTCAAAATCTACACAGGTGGTATTTACTTTCCTCAAAATAAACCTGGTTACTCTTTGTCTTCATTATGTGAAACCAGCAAAGAAATCCAGTTCTTTTGTATTGAACACATTTAGAACAGCCAGGTGTCCTCAAACGTTTGATGGCCAGAGTACAATTGATTTGAGCAACCACCTTTATGTCACGGGTAACATAGCCAATCCGGTGGTCTGTCACCCTGTCCTGGCTGAAGTGATAAGTCCGTATTCTTTCCGACTGGGATCGAGTTCCCACCTAAAGAGAGAGCACACAAAGGCTTAGCAAACAAATTCAACATAAGGCATGTTCAGTATAGATAGAGAGAAATTACATTATTTTTTCAAAAATTCTGCATGATTCAATTGTTGGATGTAAACAAAGACAACTTAAACACTGTTGTCTCTTCCTTTAAATACCAATCTTGCATTTGGAAAAGAGGGTGGTAAAATGGGCCAATTCCAAAATCCTAAACTGTTACATTATAGTCTTGACTTATTAAAATTTATGCCTCTGAAATTTACATACACCAGCCCATGTTTTAGTCCACCAGGTATCAACAACAATGCAGCAACAGCAATGGAAATGGCTGACTATATACAGAATCTGTACTCTTCATACCTTTCCCAAGGAACCGAACTGTCAGCAGGCAGGGGTGATGTTCATCTTTAAATATAGCTAAAGTTACCTTAACCGAATGTCCCGTTCCACCTTAAATACAACAGCTTTTACAGGTGCCAGAATGTAACTGCTGCACCATTTAAGGTTTATGGGAAAATGTGCAAAACAAACTGGCCAATGAGAAGCCAACTTCAGCTCCCATCCGTTTAACGGGATCCTTGACAACTTCAATTCAAAGTTGTTAGTTTGCTCTGCACATTTCACTCCAGACAGTTTCTCAAACCTTGGACAATACTGAGCAGGCTTTGCTCAGTGTTTTTTTGCTCACACTGAAGAGATGGACAGTACCAACTTTACTAGCTTCACAACTGCAACAGCAAGCTGTACGTAGCTGGCCAAGCTGTGTGATTTTATCCACTTTTTGAAGGTTGAAGCCAAATCATCTTCAGTTGAAAATTTCATAATGAGCTAACAACTAATTTACTTTGTGCCGTTGATATCGAAAGCAAGCAGTTACTAGCAGAGTTAATGCTGGTTACGTATGTCACCGTGGTTATGTGAATAGTGGATGATCACCACGGTGGAAGTACCTCTGCTGTGCTACGGCAGAGACTGAGAGTGTATGCCAACTAAGTCAGACTAGATGTTAGATGGAAAGGGTCTAGATTAGTCCAGGTGGATGTCTGATGCTTATATACCCATACTTGGACAGGGTGTGTCGTATACAGCGTGGGTATGTAAGGGCTTGGCACATGCTGTACATTCTCAGGGACCTGGCTTTTCTCACTACTCGGAGAGACCAGGAACCCTGGTGGTCATACACTATTCAAATTACCATGGTCAATAATTATATATACAACCAGCATTAAGTTTCATATCTCCTGACTCCCAAGGTGGTGCTAAAAGTGGACGAGTTCAAACAGCGTCACGAGGACTACCTAGGAGCAATGCCTCTAAGAAGAACCGCACAAAGTCATTACAGAGAATGCTTATGAATGTGCTACTGATGTTCGCAACATTGTTTTACCATAGACTTGAGATAAGCTTTTAGCCTAAATGTATATTTATATAAAGAAAACTTTTCACTCTCATCAACATTGCATATAAAACTCTGAAGACACATACAGATGTACTAGCCCTTTTCTATAGTAAATAAAATGGTTATATTTGCATTATAGGGACCATGGTCGCAATGTCTATTACCACCACTGTAAAGAAATCGGAGTCAGTACGTTTTTTAGAACAGAGCATTTCACATCAAACCACACAAAATGATTTTTTTACATCGCAATGACTGAATTATGCAGAAATAAAAAAAAAAAAAATCCTCTTTAAGTTTGTAATCTGATTCTAATCAATTGTAACCAACCTGCTGTTTACGTGCTGTGTGTCTCTCCTCCACCTGTCGGCCCAAGGTGTTTTGGTACAGGCGTGCTTTGAGGATACACATTGCTGTGTCACGATTCTGTAGCTGAGAGCGGGACTGTTGGCATTCTGCTACAGTGCCTACAACAGATCAAGATCACACTGTGTAATGTCACAACATTGAAACACCATAACCATGCCCCAATAATCACTAAATAATATCTGTTGTAATTACGTATTACAGAAATACAAATTATTAAAACCATGTGGCTGAACCTGTGGGAAGGTGAACTATTCTGACAGCACTGTCTGTAGTGTTGACACTTTGGCCACCGGCTCCTCTTGATCTAAATGTGTCTATTCGCAGGTCTTTAGGATCGATGGCTATGTCCACCTTTGAGGAATGATCACAACACATGAAATGTTAATCATGCATTCCATGACTGGGCTTGTGAAAATCTGCAGTTAAAAATGAATCTGAACCAAAACTCTGAAACAGTCATGTTACATTACTACATTATTAGTAATCTTACTACGCCACAGTGGTGGTAATCTACGAAGTACTAAAATGACAGTACTTCAGTACATTTTACCCTCATGGTAAAGCATAGTAATCATTGTAATGATGTATTCAACTTTTGGGGAGGGGGTCGATTCTTTGATGCATCGCAATGCGGACGTGGACGATTCTGAATCGATTCAGAAAGGTCAAAAATCTAAATTTTAAATTATAACGTAATGTTGATGGAACACAAAAAAAGGTGGAACTTGGAAGTGTGGAAGTGCAGCACCCAGACAGTCTGTGACGGCACATAATAAAAACACAACTGGATGAGTGAGAAATTCAACCGGTGCCCTCTGCATTAAAAGCTAGGTTAGGTCAGGAGTCGACAACCTAAATGTTAAGAAGAGCCATTTTGTCCTTTCAACAAAATAGGTTAAAAAATATAAACGAAAACACAGACTCACATTGCTCTGTTTTAAGCTTTAGCAATAGCCGCTTTCCTCCCATCTCCGGCAGAAACTTTTCCTCAAAAGTAGAGCAGCTTATTGTAAAATGTCTCTCAACGTTTGATTGTTTTACGAGGCTGAAGTCACTTCTCATTCTCCAGATTCTTGTTCGAATTTTCCTGTTCCACCTTAAATTCTGCCTGAGGCGCCAGAATGTAAATGCGGCACCATTTAAGGTGGACCGGGAAAATTCGAAAGACTTCATCTTTGCAACTTTTTAGCGTTTGACAGTCTCTCGTTGCAGATTTAATGTACCAGGAAACCAACTGCGTTACTAGCTAGGCGAGACTGTGTTGACCTGCAGTCTGCACGCCAGGGGAAAAGGGACCTAAATAAGAGCCATACTATATGCAAGGTGTGTCACACTAAACTAAAATATGTTGGAAACGACAAATATGAGAAACCATATTACACGTTTCCACCTGTTTTCCATCCGGTTGTACTTGCTACCAACCAGAGGACCATCGAGCAAGCGATGTCAAAGCCTCCACCCAACTCTGAAGTGAATTACAAACTCTATTGCAACTTTTATTGCCAAGGATTTGTGTCTGTTCTCAGTCTTTGAGAATCAGTGCTTTCGCGCTATGTTGGACACAACAACACCAAAACCAAACAGACATCCGTTGCCACAGAGTCTTATGTCATCGTAACTGCATTTTATCACAGATGAGTGGCAGCCAGCATCTCATGTGCTCCAAACAAGAGCAGTGAATGAGAGCCTTCCAGTTCACTTGCCACATCACTTCCATTTGTTTTATTAATAAAGGATATTGGAAATAAATTCATTATGGATCATTACAAATACTTTACTTTAAAAGTACCAAGTCCTCACACAGTGAGAAAATAGAAATCTTGTATAGAAAAAAAGATCGATAATTGGATTATAATCGCATCGCAGCCTCTGAATCGTAATCGTAATCGAATCGAATCGTAAGGTGCCTAGAGATTCCCACCCCTATTCAACTTGGTCATTTGGTAATCAATTTTTAACTGCAATGTCCTGGTTGGCTAACTACTTTTAAGCAACTAACAATTTTGTGTCTTTACTTTTTAAATTTGTTGTTTTAAAGCAGAGGTAGGAAACTGAGGACCAGATTTCAGCACAGTTTGGTGACTTCCCTGTTCCAGAACACCAACCAAACCTGATAATTAGCTGATTAGCTGACTCACCAAACTGTGTAGGAATTCAGCCCAATAGGACCAGAGTTCCCCAGCCATGTTTTAAAATAAACTATACCTAAATAAACTTTTTATATATTCTGTTTTTAATGCCTGCTAGATATCCAATTTATCTAATGTCTACTAACATTTAAGATAAGCTAACGCTTAGACCAATAAACTCAAGGAAACTTTGAGCTTTGGACCATCTTTGTTAACTTGTGAAATTGCTTAAGCAGTTTTTCAGTGGGCATCTTATTTACTCGTATCCCACCCGGGAAAAAAAGAAACTGCATTTCATTGTAAGAAGTTCTGGAGACAAATGAGAAACCTTCTACATTGACAGACTTCTGAAAGATATGAGATACAGAAAGAGATATATAAGAAAATGATGACACCTTTTCTTATGTAAGCATTATTCGGCCAAGACAGGAGCTGAATTATAGAAACAGGAGAAAACTGCTCACATTGATTTCAAACATGACTTAAACATGTGTAGGGGAACTACACAAGAATAAGAGATCATATTTTAAATATTTCCCTCTGGTTACACATAAATAAGGCTTTTTTTTTAGTACTCTGGTGCATGTCTAAGTTGTGAGTAGTCTAAGATGACCAAATTCAGACTTACATCACTAGGATCGGGCAGAACTATAACAGTCATGGTTCCAGTATGGATACGCTGCATGCGGGATGACAGTCCCACCTCAGGGATCCTTTGGACCCTGTGCGTTCCACCCTCAAACTTCAACCAGCGATACACGCTCTCTCCTGTAATCCTCACTGCTGCATGGTGAAGACCTCCTAAGATGAATGAAAGCAGGTACCAGTTAACTAATCTGCAAAACAGTAATTGTACATGCTTCGTAGAATGAATGAATATAAGTATATATCTTATTGTGCATGACAGTAAGCTGAGCATGTAAGGAGTCGGTTACTTTCAATTTGTATGAAAAAAAAACAAAAACAAAAAAAACCACAGAGGGTCTGTAGGTGAATAAAAAGAGGAAAAGGAGACATGTACTGTACCATAATCAGATGAAGCATAACTGAACACCTCAAAGTCCCAATCTTTATAGCTGGCAAAGCCCTGGTACATATCAAATATCTCCCGCGTGAACTGCTGACAAATGTCCCCTGAAGCAAACCAGAGACTATAAATAATAATAATTAAATATTTATTTTTTTCCAAATCAAGAGGCGAAGAACAGGTGGGAGGAGTACTCACCTCCGGTAGTTCTCCCTGCTGCAACCTCTAGAATCACACTACTGTCATCTTGCGCATCACTTGGCACCAGTGTCTGTATCAACTGAGAAATCACAGTTTATGTCGTGACTCTGTATTTATATTAATTATAGACTACAGCAAATGACAAAAAAAGTGATAAAAAAAACAACAACAACAACTCACTTTTCTATTTAACTTCTTTATTCTTTTCTCAATTTCATGTTGTTCGTCTCTTAACAGCTCCACCATCTGTCTGTCTTCAGTTTCTCCATCTGTGGTACCTTTTATAGATCGTATGAGAGTAGTTTTTAACCGGCGCGCGGCAAATTAACAGCCAAGCCAACAACGTCTAACAATGTCATAACCCCATCACTAAGCATCTTACTGTGAATTGGCGACCCCTATCGGCAGCGTAAAATAAAGTAAGACTGCCTGAAACCGCAAAGCATTTGAGGACACTTACTCCGTAGATGAGCCTCCACCTCCGCCAGCTCCTTTACCGCACTCTCACAGCTCTGAAATGTGTCTGCCACAGACGACAGCTCGACCAGTCTTCGGTGTAAAATCCTTCTTTCAGAATCGCTCACAGCTTCGCTCTGTAAACTACTCGAAACAGATCTGTATTCGCCCAGCAGCCGCTGCAGGTGTCTTTGGACTGCCTCATTTCTCAGCAGGTCCTCTCCTTTATACCCTTTATAGCAGTACCTTCGTGCCAGGTCGCCAACGCTGCAGAGCAACGGTCGAATTTTTGATTTTCGAGCAAATGGTGCCAAAGTGGCTGAATAGCCTGTAACGTTGTTTGAGAGAAAGCTTAGCACACAAAAGCGTGTCCATCTGTGTGCACTCATGGCACCTCTTTTTCTAGAGGGCTCGTCTCCAATCCACGTGAAATTACAAACTACAAGGAAAAAAAGTCCTCACTCGCACAGACCTGAAACACCACGACATTAAACAAACCTCGCTAGCACCAACCGAACCAGTCATAGCAGCGGTCAAGGGCTTAACTGGCAGTTCGCTAGTTTAGGCGAATAACGTTATACAAACAGAATAAAAAAACAACCCAGCTAGAAGTTACCGTAACAAAAGGTGTAATAGTCCAGCGACGTCATGAAATAAATGTGTAGTTACACTTGAGAGGAAACCGGTGCACATGGAGGATTTTTGATGTGCAAGGTCAATAGGAAG
>JAILXH010213036.1:929-15891 GCA_023558415.1 Piaractus mesopotamicus
TTCTCCAGGCAATATTGCCTCCTGGAAATCAAGGCTACCCAGACTGGTAAATGCATACATTTAAAAAAAAAAAAATAAAAAAAAAAGTCAGTCTGGCTAGGACGAGAACAGGGATGAGAAAATAACACCTCCATCTCCATTAAGTTTAATCTGCGAGCCGGTCTGCCTGCTGGGGAGCGATACTCAGAGAAAGTGCGAGGGCAGGAAGAAGGGCCTCAGCAAGTGAGTTGGAGAGATTGGAGATTGAGATAAGACAGGAGAGGATAACACATCAAGACAGACGGCCCGAGCGACTGAGGATATCTGTTCGCGGCCGGGCAGAAGTTTCCGGCTTTCCTTTCGTCTCTGAAAGGCTTCTAATTTAGCCAGGAGATGTAGTGAATGTGTCTGTGCTTTAGAACCATGACATATGTCAAATAAACAGCAGCGGTACTCATTTGTCTCCATAGCGAGCAGGGATGGAGTTGGCTGGATTAATGTCTTGTTGGGAGGCGCTGGCTAGGCGAGTAAGGCTGGGGCTCTAATAATGAACAACAACGAGGCTGAGTGCACTTGACGTGCCATTAGCTGTCTTTGCCTTTCATTACGGCTAATAAATGTGCCGGGCGTATGAGGGGACGCCGGTGCCCCTGTGGGAGAGAGTGTGTCTGTGTGCATGTGAGCTAAATGGCCATAGCTCTCAGGATCCTAATGGCCATAATGCGATATGCTGGGTTCATAATTCAAGTTGGGATGCTGGGTGATTAAATCTTCATTACCAGTGGACTGCTTCAGTTCGCTCTTCTGTAATTTACATTACTCTTTATTTTAAATGATAGATGGGACCCAAATCCTTGGTGGAAAAACAAAAACAAAAACACAGACAAAAAAAAGTGTCCAAGAAAAGAGGAAAAAAACAGGATTATGAAGGAACAGATTGAGATTTATGGAAGGTGCCTCTCATCGGGCTTAGCCACCCTGCTTGCCTGGTAACTACATAAAAGTCACTGTTAACTTTGTTTCACAGAGCACGGCCAGCTCTGAGTGCAACCTGTACCTGGGCCACCCACTCTAAACACTAATTCCGCCACAACAGTGGACAAATGTGCTTCAAAATCCCTGGTGGGAGGACTTTCTGGTCATAAACCGGTGGCAGGTTTACAGGGCGTGTTCAGCCTAGCGTGCCGCATGTCTCTGCATGAGCTCTGCAAAGAGTGGACAGGCACTGCTGTCCTCTCAGGAAGAACTGTTGACACAGCATGATATCTGCATGTCGTGCAGCCTTTGCTGCTTTGCACTGGGAGTGGACTATGAGGCCCACTGCACTGTCACCCTTCATCTTCAATAGAACAGGGAAGAGAGGGCAGTCCTGACAGGTGACCTTAAACCTCCTGACGCTCACTCATCACAATTACTGTTGTAACTACTTGGAGTGAGTGCAGGGGGGCAACCCCACTGGAGACCATGGCACTGGGGGCCCTCATATAGATGGTGAAACACAATTGCACTAGCGTGGTTCACAGAAAGATCCCACCCCTGCTGCTTATAATGCATTTCATCCATGGTAACCATTTTCAGATAGATCCTTCACAGAGTACAGCATGATACATTCATTATTTAGCAATTTTAAAACTTAAATAGTCCAATGTAAACATTTAGGCTTAAGATAGATGCTAGTGGGTGAGGTGGAATATCTTGAGAGCATCAACTTGTTTGGGACACACCAATAGCAAGTGAACAAGCAAACAGCTACATTTTTAATTGAACGCAATTTTTGGACGGTAAGGCACATCCAAGATTCTAGCCAGTACTACTTTTTGCATGTAGGACTACAATTCTGCAGCTTCTGTAGAAAGTTCAGCATGAGGTGTTGAAGAAGTTTGGCATTGCACCTGAAATGGCTTCACTAAATCTTTAGTTCTAATGCATTTTGAGGTCAGCTTTACCAGTAGAGTGTCATGCACAACAGTTGCCTTCATTGAAGCGTGAAACGTATCAGCACAAGAGTTCACAAAGGCATTCAAGCCGGAGTCTTTAACTTCTTTTTCAATATAGTTTTTCTGCTTGCTCCTAGGACTGCGCAGCCCTCCATAGATTCATATCCAAGAAGTTCTGAGATCCTAACTTTTGACAGCTAGTACTTTTTTCTTGTTTACTTCAACATACCCGCTTTATGTCTTTTCCGAAGGTCTCGCTGAAGCTGGTGCCCAAAATCTCAAACTGAACATGCGAGTTGGATCCGTTGTCCATAAAATCCATAACTCCAGTCAGCCCGGTGATGCGACCCTACAGAGACAGGGTAAATGAACGGGGCAGTTTAGATGCTTTGAGGCTATCTCTTATGTCATGCTTAGCTCATTTCAAACACCAGACAATGACCATGCTTGAACACCATTTAAGCACTAGTGTTTCAGTGAGTAGAATGACTGGGGAGGCTGAAGTTTCTGAGACCCATCTATCTATGCCAGGAACCTCCGGGGACAGATTAGAGGCTTTCTGCAGCTCTCTGTGCCTCACAGAACAAGAAAGAGGCATGAAATTGAAGAGCACACACAAGCCAGTCTGCTATCCCTGGAAGCTCAGAAAGCTCCTTCAGGATGCAGAAATGGGCCAGTTGGGGCCAGTGTGAGAGCCCTTGGCTGACCCTGTCAGAAAAGCATGTGGGAGGACATACCCAGCTCTTGGTTCTCCTGCAATTTGTGCAGCCACAGGTGGTTAGTAGGAGGAATTCACAGAAAAAAGAAGGTGCTGGTTTTGGGGGCGAAGCTGCTATTTGCATTTCGAACAGTCACATTTCTGAGGCCCTGATTTAAAGCAAAGGCAATGTCTTTATTTTTTATTCTAAAAATTCAGTGGCTTGTTACACTGAATCATTTAGTGTCTGATCTGGGGTCAGGACAAATACAAAAAGGCAGGTAGCTACAGTCAGGCACTGGGAGGAAATATTCGATTTCTGTACCTTCTGGATGGTCTCTAGCATGGACCAGCCTCCATTCCAGGGCTTGGTTGACTTCCGTATACAGTTCAGACTTGCCATGCTGTGCCACTTTCTGTCCTCCAACTTCCTGTAGAAGGCGTTGGCAAGCATCAGCACACTGTCGTAGAGGTACAAATTGGACACCTGAAATTAAGAGACACAGGTGGTTGGCAAACATCACATTCAGTGGAAAAAGCTACAAACCTGGATTCAAGGAGTTTCTCTGGATTTGAGCTTATCCTAAAAAGACTGATGTATAGTGGAAATGTGTATTGTTGTCTGACAGGTCAGCCTTTCAGTTCTGTTAATGGAAATAATACATAGTCCTACTGTAAACATGTGGTGTGATATGAAGCACAAAATAATACATAAATGACAAAACATTTTGCATTCAAAACTGAATCATTTGAAGTCTTCAGCCCCCAAAGGACTATGAAGTTTGTTGAAGGGGACCTATTCTGCTTTTCCAGTTTTTCTTCAGTGTTACACAGATTTCTGCTTGTAAATGATCTGCAAAATTACAAACCTCAAAGTTCACACCAGAAGGAGAAACTCTGTCCCACAGAAACCATTTTTTTTCAGCTGCCTAAAAACACCTTGTTGGAACTCCAGCCCTTTTCATTTGTTACAAGATGATACAATCTCATAACACAATCCTTATTTCCTGCCTGCCAGCAAGCTTGGCATGCCCTCACAAAATCCACAGCAACTACTGGAAGCCGAAAAGAGTTTGTTCGGTTCCATAGCCGTGTGAAGAAGACACTGACCTGACTTTCAGGATCGGACCTCGGCCTACAACTGTTGCAGCAGAACCACAGCAGTGCTTACAGCTGCTCAAGAGAGAAGGGTCTGTCTGTAGACTGCAAGACAGGGGCGGAACGCGTAGGAGCAGAACTGCTCTGGCGGTTGACCAATCAAAACAGAGTGAGTGAGCCAACCAATCAGGGCAAACTGGGCTCAACGAGCTCTAACATAGCTTTTCAGACAGATTGTGCATAGACATGTACAGTAAAAATAATGTGCTTTTAGAACACTGAATCGTGTAAATCTATTCAAGTAAACCCCAAAAATAAAATTATGAACATTGAAAATGAGCATAATAGGTCCCCTTTAAAAGGAAAGGTGATGTAACACAGTGGTAAACACGCCTGTCTGAACCTTAATGGAACATGTAATATCCCTTGTAATGCCCTTAGTAAGCCTTAACAACCCGGAAACTTGGTTGTTAACTGGCTGCTTATAATTGCTTTATTTAGAAACAACTAATGTAAATTAAAAATTATCTGTACCACTTTATTTGTATACTTTACATCATAATCTTCTGCATAACCATTCCTTGGCCATTAGGTCAATACCTCAGTAGTAAATCAGCAATTATCTTTAAATAAAAACAGACCCCTATTCTAAAGTACACCCAAGATTTGGGGTCATCATTTAAACTTAAAAAAAAAAGTGCTAATTCGCTCTGTTGCTTAATAAAGTTGTAATGAGCTGCCAGTTAATTACCTCTACTGGCTTTCACATAGTTCATTATTAAGCACATTTCGTGTAGATTCAATGCTCAGGTAAAGGTAACAAGAATATGCTTTGGAAAATGCTTTACTCTAGTTACTGCTTAATTAAGTAGCCAGTTAATGAGCTGTTATTTGCTTAATAAGTTACTTACCAGCTATTTGCACTTAAATAATGTGAAGAAGATTGTACAGGGAGATTCACTTGAAAGAGGCCCTGAATATTCTGTAATAACTCTCTCTAGGACGAATCAGCATATGGAGCTTTGAACAAGCCGGGATGCCCCTGCGTCGGAGTGATGAGGTGGGCGCCGGACAGCCATCATGACGTTTAACCTCCGTTTGCAACTTCCGGGTGCAGACCCCCCGTACCCCTTCATGTGTCTGGCAGAAAACGGAGATCACTTCCAGCATCGCATGTAATGCAATCGATTACACACACGTCACATAAGGCATTGTAGTGCATTTTCTTGGTTCAGATTGCTTCATCCTAATGGGAGTTACAGCAGAATATTGGGGGCCTCTTTCGAGTGAATCTCCGTCTATTATGTGTAAAATGCTTAATAAACCCTGCTTAAAAAAGTAACAACATGCAACCGCTTAATTAACAGTTATTCACTTGAGAATGCTTTATAATTAATATAATATTCACATTAAATGTTGTGCATAAAGGTTATGATGTAAAATACACAAATAAAGGTGCTATGCAAAATGCTTAAGTCACCCCCAATGAGTACTAATGATGAGTAGTAGTAAAGTAATAATGAGTACTCAGTTACCTACCCGCTGGTTTGTTAAGGCTTAATAAGAGCAATATAAAGGTGTTATAATGCCCTCCTATAAAGAACTGTGACCACTGATGCTTGTCTAAATATATAATACAGGAATAATCACAGCAAACCAAACAAGGCCACATATAGCTACCCAGACAAAACATCCTTGGCAGTGTTTGTGTCATCAACTATCTTTACGTGCCTTGTTTTGAACTGTTTTACTGTTTGGGTGTCGATCTGACCGGGTTTACAGTCCTGAGGTTGTGATACTTTTATGGGGACAGGATGTATGTGGATGTCTGAAAAGCAGGGACATGGCTGTCTGGCGGCACTGATGTCAAATCTGGATACTGCCTTCTAAATAATGGCCCAAATGAGACCCAAACACACACACACACACATATATAAATATCCTCACAAACACTACATGAGTAGCACATTCCTCTAAAATCTGACACAACACATAACGGCTCCCAAGACCAGATGTGTGTCTGGAGCCAAAATAAATCAAGCGCTATAAAATCCTGCAAGATGCTCGGATGCACTCCGACATGCAGGCAGGCCTCAGACAGCTGTGGCTGTTCAGTCCGGGGAGACGTCTCACAGTGGCATTGTGTCATTAATGCATCACATCATGTTCACTGACAGTACCTCATTTCTGCTTAGGCTCATGCTCGCACACAGCCCACACTGTTAGAAGAAGAAGAAGAAGAAAAAAAAATGCTGGGACTATTTTGAGATCCTTCGGTGTGCTCCAACAAGAACCCTTTTTCTTATGAGTGGTTATTAATAGTATAAGATGGTTAAGGAGGGTTTTACGCTTGTGTTATCAGTGGAACAACCACAAAGCCAGTAATATTGTGATAAAATTACAACCTTAGCGGCTGAAGATCATCTTTTGCCATGCGCAATTTGCAATAGCCATCCTCTAGCCCTTCATCAGTGGCTAGTTTCTGACCACAGAGCCACTCTAGTTCTAGCCATGACATTGACATGGGTTAAAACATCAGCAAGACCACAACATCAAGCTGATGTAATTGCACGTGGCCACAGACAGGACAAGCGAAGCTCATAAAGTGGCCAGTTAGTGGAAGCACAAGATAAATGTGTCTAATAAAGTGACCAGTCAGTACGTGAAAGTACGACGTAAGTGTTTCTAATGAAGCGGCCAGGGAGTGGGCATAGAAAGAAGGCATTTCCATTAAATTGGCCAGTATGTGGAAATAGAAAAAAAATGGTTTCCAATAAAGTGGCCAGTGAGTGGACGTACAAGGTAGGTGTTTCCATTAAAGTGGTCAGTGAGAGGACCTAAAAGGCTGAGGTTTCTAATAAAGTGGCCAGTGAGTGGAAGTACAAGGTAGATGTTTCTTAAGATGTGGTCAGCGAGTGGACGTACAAGGAAGGCATTTCTATTAAATTGGTTGGTAAGTGGAAACAGAAGAAAGCGGTTTCCAATAAAGTGGCCAGTGAGGTGACGTACAAGGCAGGCATTTCTATTAAAGTGGTCAGTGAGTGGACGTACAAGGCTGGGGTTTCTATTAAAGCAGCCACTGAGTGGAAGTACGAGGTAGCTGCTTCTAATAAAGTGGATGATGGTGATATTATGAATAGCTCGATGAGATTTCAATGTGCGACCGGTTAACTAGAGAAAACCATCTGAGGGGCATAAATGGCTGCTTCTAGAACCTCAAGGCTCCATTAATAACCCTTCATAAAAGCCTTAGAATGACCAGCCTGAGGATTACTATAGAAAATGTGACGGCATGATATATATGGCAGTGCTGCGATTACAGATTAAATTGCATGTTAGAAGATTTTAGTACCTTTCACTAATTAGCCTGGGACATTAAACTGGGCTAGAAATGGAACAGCTTGATTCCTCAGTCGTAAGCAAATCTCACAGCACAGGAGAGCTTGCCAGAGCGGTGCAATGATCTTAACCTTGATCTGAGTGAGAACATGCATGATGAGGTTATAAGGGTGGGTTTTTATTATTTATGGCTGAGAGCAGGAGTGGAGAAACGGCTCCTACGGTAGGGTTAAATAGACAGCTGGCACTTGCAGGCTAAGACACTGCTGAGGCAGCATTTTCTGGAGATACTGGGAGACGGGGCAGTGAGGCTGAAAACTAAATCTATTGTTCTCAGACTCAATTCGAAAGCACTGTTTTCAACCAAAGGCCGGAAAAAAAAAAGAAAAACAGACAATTGCTATCTGACACCTTGCCCTTTCCGCCGCTACCTGTCAGTCACTCTTTGAGTTCATGTATAAAACATTGCTGTTGTCCTCATTATCCAGCAATGACAACATGAGATGAACTGTGTGGTTGATGGTGAATAGCATTTGGCAGGTTGCTGATACAACTTGCTGTCCACCATATTGTTGACATTAGTAGAAGTAGGCCAGGTTGAAATTTGCCTTTGGCATTCACTGCCTCTGACCAGCAAGAGACAGATACAAAAAATGCAACGCGACAAAGATCAACAAGGGTAATCTGTTGATCTACGGCAGGATTGGTAACATCCTCAGGGAGCTTGTTCTGTTGAAGCCGCAAATTTGCCAATGAAATGCTGATAGCGTCACGACCTCCGTGAACCAGAGGCTCTGTTGTCCTGAAGGTGGTCTAACATCAGAGAGCGCTTAACCCTCTTTTGCATGAATTATTGAAAAGCAATCATGCTGGAGGAGTTGATGCGAAGCACCACCATCTGTTCCCCACGATGGAAAAAGTGAGTTCAGGTTGGCTCGGGGAATTTCCAGAGAAGCAGAAGCTTGGGTCGTTGCTCCTGAAAACTGGATGAAGTCAACGCAAATTGTGCAATTATTGTATAAAAACTGTTCTAATTGCTAATTCTGATGTAAGACAGTCATAGAAGTTGGCAGCAACAGTGATGATCAAAAATCTCACTTAAAAAACTCGTGCATAGTAGCATTTTAGACCTGATCTAGATTTGAAGCTTGTGAGACATTCTAGGTTATGAATCTGAAGCTCGTAACATTAACATGTGTTTTACTTTGCATGTACTATTTTTACCCTGACTCTGTTTGATTTCTAACAACTGACTCAAACCAGTTTAGGCTATGGCTCGTATTCCATGGTCAATCATGTATCTAGGACTTCTAGAAGG
The DNA here is from genome assembly GCA_023558415.1 of Piaractus mesopotamicus. Lineage (NCBI taxonomy): Eukaryota > Metazoa > Chordata > Actinopteri > Characiformes > Serrasalmidae > Piaractus > Piaractus mesopotamicus. The sequence continues at coordinate 9,298 of JAILXH010213036.1, forward strand.
TCTAGAGTGTGGTAGTTTTTCCTCACAAAATTGGTCCCACTGATTGTAAATCAAAACATGATTGGTTGATTCCACTGTCCACTATCACTTCCTATTTATGTTGACAGTCATGGTCTTCGGTCAAGCTCCTCAAGGCCTAGCCCAGGGGTGTCCAAAGTCCAGCCCCAGGGACAAGTGCGGCCCACCGAGAGATTTTAACTGGCCCCCGGCTTTTGTTTTACAGATTTTTTTAAAGCGGCCCGCCAGCCAGTACATTGCAGTTCTTCCTGATGGTGGCAGCTGATCAGACCTGCAGCTTCATTTACTGAACTACATTTAGTCAAGACTACAGACATAAAGCTCAAACTAAACACTGAGAACTGGCGATCTCAGCGAGATGGAGAACTTCTCAGTTTCAGTAGTTTAGTAAATATTAACCCTTTAAGGTCGAACAACAATGTGGCTAAGCTGCGTTTATTTGATATGTAAAGAACATTATCTAGGAAAAATGCATAGATTTTTGTTTGGTTTGTATCACAAAGTACATTTTTCAACAAGTAAACACATGAACAGGAATATGATTAATACATTAGACATGTTGTGTTGTTACCCTTAAACAATTGAATTATTTTTTTTATAAGCGCTTATCAATCCAAACTGTTCCGAATGAATAATCAAACAATAAAAAAGCCTCATGCATCTTTTATGTTTCAGGAAACACAGTAGCTCACAGAAAGCTGAGTTTCTATGCACTGGTATTTTGAAAACATAATATTTTGAATCATTTGTGAATAATAGTTCATCCCTGACGTATTTTGACACAGTCCGATCTGACCCTCTTCGACAAAAGTTTGGACACCCCTGGCCTAGCCAATGGAAGAGCTAGCTTAAACATTTCAAGACCTCATTGGTTCCCAACCACAACTTATCAATGAAATAAGAGCATTGCTGCAGTACTTGTTTAAATACAACAAGCATTATGATTCTACTAAAATAAATGAACTGAAAATAACAAATATTTATTTATTTTTTTTTGGCTCCAGAAATCATTGGTACTTCTCTGAGGGCCTGGAAGTTCCTCAGGGTTACTTACTGGGCAGCAATCGCTACAGTCGTTTCCATAAACGACATTACCTTTCAGTCATAGGGATATACACTATATGGACAAAAGTATTGGGACACCTACTCATTACACCTACAGGAGCTTTTATGACGTCCCATTCTAAATCCATAGGCATTAATATGGAGTTGGTCCCCCTTCGCAGCTTCAACAACTTCCCATTTTTGGGAAGCTTTTTACAAAATTTTGGAGTGTGTCTGTGGGAGTTTTTTGAGGTCAGACACTGAAGTTGGACCCAATCTTTCACAAATGTTTGTAAAGGCTGACTGCATGGCTTGGTGCTTGATTTTATACACCAGTGGAAATGGGACCAAAGAAAACACCTGAATTCAATGATTAAAAGGTGTGTCCCAATACTTTTGTCCGTATAGTGTGTTAAGATTACTGTGCAGTTACTTTTCCAAAACAAGTTAGTCCTGGAACAGCAAATCCTTCAGATTTCATCATGTGCTTTTGAAACATATATATTTCCAGTCTTCAATTTCATCATCTTCGCTAAAATATGCAGTGTTGTTTTGAGCTGTGGTTCTGGCATGAGAAGAATCACTGCAGATCACACCTCACTGAGCAAGGTCTGTTTCAGCAAACCCGTTTTTATAATGCCTGATTACGTATCCCGTGTATCCTCTAGCCTCACGATGTCAAGCCAATATTAGTGCGCTTTGTTTTTTATTAAAGGCTTCCGATAATTGAATTTGGCTGCCTCTGAGGCTTGTGCAGGCTCACATTTAACGAAACAACACGGGCCCCAAGACTGACACTTGTGGGACTCCCTGAGGATTCTCAAAGTGACAGCGCATCGATGGGAACTGACCTCTAGTGACTGCAAGTAGCCCTCCTGAGGGTCGCAGAGCAGGGAGGAGATGCGATGGCTGTTCCTCATACAGCTCACACTGCTGTCTCTCCACAATGGAAAAATCTGCCGGATGACCGTCATCCTTCCCAAGGCACTGTGGGCCAGCTCCATGATTTCGGTGTCACTGATCTCCTACACAAGACGGAAACAGACAGATAGATAGATTGACTCTGAGAGATAGAGAGATGTCCTTGGCTTGTTGTGAGGAATTTATTCGTGCCATTACATAAATCGTTCAACAGGTGATGATGAATTTGCAACTGCACAGGCGATTGTGTATTCAGTTCGTTTTAACGTTATTTGCATTGCCATAAAACTGAAACCGGAACCGCCGATGAAATTTTCAAGATCGCGCATGACGGTAACGCACGCATTTCCAATTTAATCTCATCTATGCAGAGACAATTACTGTTAACGCTCCTGTTCTTGCTTCAGTAATTAGCTTGAGATAAAGGGAACTGGAGCCCATGGTGGTTATGAACTCTCATCATGAGCCTGCTTTGGCCCAAAGTGAGCACCAGCGTCCAATATAAAGGCCAGGCCACAAAAGGCAGAGATGGCATAATGATTTCAACAAATTGCAGCAAGGCTTGAAGAAAAGACAGGGGAAAATCAATACGCTTATCATTTTTTTCTCGCATATCTGTCAGAGAAGGACAGAGGCAGGGTCATTAGAGCAAAACATATTTTAAAGCAATATGACAGATATGTCAATTAAAGACATTACAAAGTGTTTTGCAAGATGGGGAACATCAGAGGAAAACTCTGGATTCGCTGCAGCACCCATACAAACCCTTTTCACGTTTATAGATTCAATACAGAGGAGGGTATCACAGCAGGGAAAACATTACAGCAGTGGCGACATTGTGAACGAGAATGTTAAAAGAGTCACATATTAATGAGTCCTCATGAAAGTGTTTATTTTATTTTTTCATTAAAAAAGATATTGTTCACTTGGTGGAGCAGTTTTCATCTTCAGAGATGAGCAACTTTGACAAGGTCTACAACCTTTTTTTTCCCCGGAATTACATGCAAGGCTACAAAGTAAGGATCTCGTGACAAGTTACCCAAGAAAGTCAGTGGATTTCATCTGTGTAATGTTTATTAGAATGTAATAAATGTTGTGCTGGTTGGGAGTTAAGTCGACATAGTCAGTTTCTCATTGTCTTTCAGTTGTATCACAGGTGGAGATGTTTGTTTGGGGGGACAGGGGGATGTGTTGTCTTCAATATTTATAGGGGGATGAATTGTTCCCCTTATAATTTGCATTGAACACATTCAGACGTTGCTTTTTAACAGTGTGCTGTGATCGCTTTAGTGATTAAATCTGACTAAAAAAATAAATATATAAAAATCATCTTTGGTTTGAACAGAAAAAGGATCTACACATCTTTATGTCCCTGTGCACAGACTCATGGGAAATGCAGTCCATATACAGTAAGCATCTTTTATGTTCCTTTACTGTGGCAGACTGAACTACAGCCTAACGTGCAACACACCGAAGGGCCCCAAGCTTTATTACACACGTCTATAACCTAAGAATAGCCCAATCAGTTTGCATTGATGTACCCGTAGTTACTAAATAATAAGCCTTAGTATGTAACAAGCCTGGGATTTCAAGAAGCTAAAAAGACTAAAGCTGTGGCCTGGTTTGTTAGCTTCCCAGCTGGTTTAGTAGATCCAGTAGCTTTGTTTACTTTGTTATAAACCTAGAAAAAAGCTTCTACACCTAAGATGTACTTCCGTGACACCTACCTATGCCTAACTAACCTTGCCAGATGTCCAGATAGTCTGGTTTTGACCTCCGTTTTCTTATGCTCGGCTGGTACCGCCAACTGGACGTTAAAAAGTCTAGTTGAGTCTCACTCTAAAGGAATGAGCGGTGGTACGGGCACCATTTGAAATTCCTTTTCAGTGTGTCTTTTGCCGTTTTTGCATTCACTGTGTTTGCAGCTGTTCTGCGTTGTGTGGGCAGGAGGTTGGGCACACAGAGCTAGTCTAACATTTGTAAGTCCCAAAGAAAAGCTTGTAGCCCTTGTCAAGCATGCTACTCTCCTCTTGTGCTCCTCTCTGAAAACCCGCTCCGCCGAATGAACTGAATGTTTTTCCTGGAGAAAAACTAGTCCTTTATATTCTCCTTCCTAAATTCTATCACTGCTATAATGGTTTCTCTACTATGACGACTTTCGCTGCTTCAAATCAGGAAGTGTGAAAAGGGTTTGTTGGTCACTACGAATCAGTTGCAGATTATCCTGAGCCACCCTGACCCTGTACCACCTCCTAGCAGCAGCCCTTCTGGATCTCGCTCTAGCCTACGTTTCGCTCGGCCCTTTTCTGCCTTTGCGTCAGAGTTTATTGGAAAGAGGGCTCTGCCAGCTCTTATGCAATCTCGACTCACCCTAATAGACACAAATAGCTATGTTTAAAGGCACTTTTAAGGAGCATGGAGAAGAGAAAGGTCAGAATCGATATTAGGCGTCCCTTCTGACTAGAAATTTACATAATAAGTACACGATTAAATAGAGGACGGTTGTTGTAAAATTGCATGTTGCTTCACAGTCAGTTCATGAGCTAACATCAGGATTGTGCTGCAAAAAAAAAAAAAGAAGCAATAAAGCCAGGGGGACACAAATGGAACGTCTTTAAAGGAGGGACGTCAATATCAACATGTTATTAATGCATGAATAATGTGTTAATGCCACTGATTTTTTCAAGCCGTTAACACATTTTCCTAGTTCGACCCTTAATTTACTTTAACGTTACATTCGTCTAAATATCTACCAAACTGACCATAATCTCTAAACCTGGCTCCAATCCTAACCCAACCTTAACCTCAACCCAAAACCTAAACCCAGCCCTCACCCTGGTCCTAGCCCTAACCCTGCTCCCAATCCTAACCCTAACCCCACCACTGTTTATGGAGTTTCAACAGATTTGTTAACAATTTGAACATCTGTAGATAATCTAAAGGGGACTGAAGTGGACTATCCCAATAAAGTGAGACCATATCCTGTACGTTGCTATGATACAAGCCATGTTTGCAGCCATCTCATTAAAACACAACTTTTAAATGGCTTTCGAAGCGATACCTTCAGCACTTTCAGTGGACTACGCTGGACAGTTCTCACTGGAGACCTTTGGATAAATCAATGAGCAGCAAACTAACAAAAGCAACAAGAATCTATTAACTGGATTATGAGAAGCAGAAAATGTAACCAGCTTCTAAGACTGAACTTTGGAAAAAAACATTCCCTGCAGATTTCTTTGAAAAAAAAAACTGAAAGGTGTGTTCACATAATTACAATAATGTTACTGAATTAAGCCTTTTGTATAGCTATAACACAATGCAGTGCTTTTTAAATGGAAAAAAAAAACAAAAAACAACTTTCTTTAGGTGCAAACTTAAGTGATTAATTGCGATTAACTACATAAATTAATTCATTCTTCACTACAGTGGTTTTGGCCATACAGAAAAACTGGATGATTAAAGAGAGCACGCCTGGTGAAGCTCCATGGCCTTTTTAAACTCAGCTATAAATGGACTTCAGGGGGACAGTTTGTGCGTGTGAAGCATTCCTCTTGATGCCCTTGATCTCCCCCCTTATCCTTATTTGGCTTTTCACATTTTCCGAGAGATAATAGGGACGGCTGAGATGACACTTTGCAAATAAATTAAGCAAAACAGCTCCATTAATGAAATATTCGTTGGCAAAATGCCGTTCAGCCGTTATTGCCATTATTGATGACCTCAGCTTGTGCGCAGCCATGTGTTACAGTAGAAGGGAAATGGTGGACTGCAAGGCCCGGCTGACCCAGGGAGATCGAAAGCAGGACATCTTACTTTTCCCGTCCCACGGTTATTAGGTAGAGATAACAGGTAGAGGACTGACCTAGAAAAGGTGCCAAAGTTAACATCCTTTTCCCATTTAAAGCCATTTGGATGTGTGTCCTCCTAAATTCCCCCTGCGCTGGTGGGATTGAGAGATCTGCGCGTTCACACTAAAAGCCTGCCAGTGTTTTCTCCGCACCAAGGGGCTTGCGATGCCCCTCTTAATTTCACACCCTGTTGTTTCGAACATCTGCGGGCGGAGGAGGAAGGGGGTGCAGGAAAATGTTCAGTCAAGACAAGCTGAACAACACGTCCCAAAAAGCAGGCAAGCTTGGATGAAGTGACCAGAGTAGGAAGTGACCAGGCCTGGACTGATTTAAACAACATACAGAGTCGAGATCTATCACACAGAACATTTTGTCTGAAACTTTGACCACTGTAACTTGTTTAAATCTGCCGCCAGTGGAGCTAGTTGTGGTGAAATGTATCAGCATGTGTTACTACTGCACTTTAGATTGGGTTATCACATTAACCAGGACACTGTCGACTCTCTGTGGGTGATGTGAGTCTGTGTTGAGCTGCTAGTGAGCAACGGTGGGTTTTAATTGGGCTAAGCTTAGGTCAACTGAGACTCTACTGTGAAGATGACTCATGTCTTAATTATATTAGCAGTCCTAGACTAATATCAAACCACTGATATGCATGCAAATATAATTAACAACTGCCTAGTATTTATACCTCTGGGTCCATTTCAGTTCTGGGTCATCCTCCATTTGCAGTGGGAATTCCGGTGGATACATTTTTAAATAA
>JAILXH010213117.1:7120-22819 GCA_023558415.1 Piaractus mesopotamicus
GGCAGCCCTCTGAATCGTAATCGAATCGAATCGTGAGGTGCCTAGAAATTCCCACCCCTATAGTCAAGACTATTAAAGGTGAGTCCAAGTCAAGAACAAGACTTTGTGGTAGTCGAGGCTGCGTCAAGGCCAAGAATGAGAGTGGCGAGTTTCTTTTTTTGCCAAAGAATATTATAATTACTATTGTATTACAGTCTTAGACCAACTTTGCATTGTAACTTTTGGAAGCAAATTATGGTGAGGTTATTCTCTGCCCCTTCTTCTCTAAAACTGATTCAGAATCACCATCTAAATTCAAGTGAATATGAACCAAACAACATACAGCACATCCCTTTTTATTGCTACATAAAAACATGGTCATAATAACATTCTGATCCGTTTGAATTTTGGAACCAATGAACATCAACAAACAAATAATACCCAGTTAAGCCGGCATGAAAAACTAGAAAACAATTTGATGCTGAACTGGCGGCAAACAGATTTTATGTAAACTTGTAGAGAAAGGGCTGTGCTTTCTGTTTTAGTTATGTCGATAATCAATAATGATAAAAAGAGAGTTCAGTTTTCACTTACCTCAGATGGAGGCACTGCACTCGACTGGTCTCAAGAAACCCACACAAACGCCATAACAGAATGGAAGGTCTGATTGGCTGAGCTGTGTTGCACCCGATTAAGGATGAAACACTGCACAACTTCAGCCTTAATGGACGGGCCTAAACTGCCATAGGCTGAATAGACCAGGGGTTGGCAACATGCAGCTCTTTTACTGCCCTCTTGTGGCTCCACAGCAAAATTAGATTTTTAGTTAAAAATAAAATAATCCTTCTTTGCAGTGAAATTAAGCTCTGATGATCATGCCAACACAGTTCTAACAACAAATGAAATACTTGAGCAAGACTTGAATAAAAGCAGTTACAAGAGGAATCATGAATCAAAGCAAGTTTTAGTACTGCAGTTACAAAGACTTTGACTGAGAAGTAACTCAGCTGTCTACTACGGAAAAGAAAGAAGTGCATTACCAAGCACTGCGAACTGCAGAAGTGAACTGCAGAGGAAGTGTTTGGTCATGTTTCATATGAGATGATAAGAGTGTTGACCACCAGTGAAATGTGATTTTATCTGGGCTCGGAAAAAGTCAGATATTCAAACTGCACTGTTAATGTAAACATTTGTTTTGCAAGTCACGTGGTTTGTCTTTGCACAACTGGAGCTGGAAATCATGTCTACAGAATTAATGTTCGAGGAATTTAAAGGAAGGTCACTCCCAGTCAGTATGCAAAAAAATCTAAATGAGCCAGGGGAAACATTGCAAATAGGCTAAATTAATAAATAATAATGTAATTTTACAGAGAACTAAAAATGTAGTGTCACTCAGGGCCTATGACATGTGTACATGACCAACACACTGTGCCATAGAATAGAATAGAATAGAATAGAATACTTTTTTTAGAATACTTTACATAAAATGTAAATTTCTTTCTAGCACTGGCTTTTGGAAACATTATAATATACACACAAAACACAATAAAACATGGTGAAATGTAATTCAACTTCTAATATGTGTAAAAGCTGAAACAACAACATGCTCATTATAAATATGGTAGGGGGGAGGGATTACACAATTACACACCAATACACAACAGAACCAAAAACAAATAAATGAACGTAGGGGAATAAATTCTCTCTCTACGGAATTCATTTACACCATTACTTCATTAAGAATTGTCACAGCTAATGAAACAAAAGCTTTTTTGTAACCATTTTTCATAGCCATAGGATTTTTTTTTTACTCTTCGGCCTGAAGGTAAGATCTAAAATGCTGAGTGAAGAGGATGAGTTGGATCACTAGAAATTTGTTTCGCCTTTTTTTTCTGTGCATTGAAAGATGATGTCCTTAAGCTGAAGGTGTGATTTTACTAACCTGCTTTACAACTCATGACAGTTTCTTTTTCTGTTTGACCAACCGATACCATGATACCACATTAAATATAGGAATACTCTCAAATAATAGTTTATTGACCACAGTTAGAGTATGTTTACTGATGTTAAAGCTTTCTACAGAATTTAAGTCTGAGTTTTAGAATTTTGAAAAATTTAAATGAAAACATATATATATATATATATATATACACATATATATAATTTTTTTTTCTGATGGTGTAATATTTTCTGATTATATTTAAACATTTTTATATCCAAATTAAAAAAAAAAAAAAAAAACTATTTATATATACGTATTTAGGTATTTCGGAACAAAACTGCCTAGTCACTCTATTTTCAAAAGATGTGTAATCAACTTCTAAATGTCTGTTTGCCGAAAATTGTGCAGAACCTTGACGTTTGTGGAAAAACTGGAAAAAGTTTTCCAATTTCTCTTAGCAATTTTGAGCGCGGGGGAAGTGTAATTTGAGTGAAGGCCGCACGAGGGCAGTGTGATGCAGCGCAAACGGGTCTTCAGCCTCGCCGAGCTACACGGGGCGCTGAGCAGAGTGACCTGCACTCATCAGTACAAGTTTTGTTACTTTGCTGAAAATAATGTCTCGAGTAAAAGCACAAGTACCCTCTCAAAACGATTCGATTTGAGTCGAAGAAAAGTAGCATGTTCAAAAAAGACCAGTTATCCCGTCTGAAATGTTACATTTCCGTTGGTCCACATGTGCAGCAAAACTACATCCGGCATCTATCAGTACCGAGAGTGAGGTTTATTAGACACTGCTGTTGTCTTATCGATGCACTATTGTGGGCTATTTTTGTTAGTAGGAAATAAATCCTCGTTGAGGGCTGTGATCCGCCAGCGCGAGTTTCTCTTTACTCGATACTTAGAATTTCACTTCAAGTCACTAGACTTGATACTTGTGTAAGGCAGCAGTTGATCTCCTTTAGGTTGAAAATAATAATAAGCATCAGAAGTGACGCTGTGGCCAATCACAAAGCAGTACAGATGCTGCCACCAGCTTAATAAGGAAATAAAGCGCTCCAAAATGAAATAGTAACAAATTTTAATGCTTTAAATGTGACTGATTCCTCACAAATATAACTTGAGTAAAAGATAAAGTGTTTATTATTTAAAAATCCATTAAACCTTTGCTAGATATAACAGAGCAAATGGAACTAGTTACTATACACCTCTGAATGTGACGGTTTATCAGCTGACCACTTGCTTAAAAAAGATGGTTCTTCAAGGGCTCTTTATTTAGAACCATGCATTCTATAAAAATGAATATATAGAACATATACAATAGAATATAGAATATACAGAATTGATGGAAATTGTGTTGTATATGGTGCTATATAGCACCAAAAGGGTTCTGCTATTGTTACTATGTCAAGCTTGTAACAATAGCAGAACCCTTTTTGGCGCTTTATAGAACGTGGATGGATTATATGGATGTATAATCCATTCGTAACAATTCTGGATATAATGAGTTTTTGAAAAGAATAACAGCGGATGTATAATGGAAAACGCATTGTTATTTCTTTAATAAAGGTGGTATTAATAATAATATAGCATTGATATTTATGTGTAAAGCCCACTCCCAACAATGTATGTCATGAAGAAAAGAAGATTCTTCAAAATGGTCTTTAATGTGTTTTGGAGCAAAACCCTTTTAAATTTCAGTTTGGCCTGCATGTATAATATGATTACACCTTTTAAATTCTATAGACTATTTTCCACTGATACGTTCTACAAAATCAGAAATCAAACTCTACTCTGTAAACTCATTTAGTCAGTGTCATAAAACCCCCAACTGAACGGCCTCATGCCACATTCAAAACATCTCAAAATTACTGTAATTCTGAGTTTCCCACAGGGAAACTGTCCAATATCACACCCAGCAGTAATGAATGCCTGGAATATGACTCCATTTTCCCAGTGCTTGATTATGACGGCCTGTTCTCCACATTTATTAGTTAGAAGATAATGTCTCTGTTTTACAGCACGGCGTCAGCAAAACAGAGTAGAAAGTGAAGTAGGGAACCTATCAAACACACACACACACACACACACACACACACACACACAGACACACACACACACACACATCATCTAAACCGCTTATCCTACTGGGTCACGGTGGGGTGCTGGAGCCTATCCCAGCTGTCATTTGGGCGGAAGGCAGGATACACCTATCAAACAATAAAACTCACAATGTTAAGAATAGCTTTTTTGTTTTTTATTTAGTGACTATTGGCGAATAGAACAATTCAGAGGCCTTTTGAAAACATCACCACCATGTCTAAGCCAAACTTCACTTAACCTAGAAATTTATTTTTGATTCCATTTATTATCTGTGGGTGGATTTTAATTCTTGTCATGAACAAAGAATAAAATCAAACAATCCATTAATTATCTACGCAAAGCGAGTTTGAAAGTCAGTTTGTATAAACATTTATTCTTGAAGACAATCCTTTTTTGATGCCTCAAGGGGTCAGAAAAACCCACCCAGCCCATATATGAGGGTCCATGACTCCATTGTTTTCATACAATGACAGTGGAAACAAGGCAATTAGGGCTTCAAAACAGGTTTTGACAGCTTCTAGTATGTAGAGCTCTAGAAATCTGGAGGAAGTACAAAAGCCTCAGCTGAACGACGAATGGAACATTAGGTAATGAGAGACACTTTAAGAAACATGTTTATTTCATTTTCAGCCAAATGCTTTGTAGTGTGTTCATATTAAATGAGACAATTGAGAAAGAGAAGGTGAAATATTTTAAATAGGCTAAGTTAAAAAAGCAAAAACTACATTTTAGTGAGAAATAAAATGCAGTCTCACTCACGGCCTATGACGTGTGTACATGTGACCTGATGGCCCATAATACTTATGTTTTTATGCAAAAGTTATGCAAAATTACATCTTTTTTACATCTACAGTATCTTACTTCTATATAACTGTATACTAACTTCAAAAACAGAAAAAAAACAGTACTAATAGTGGCATGCACAAAAATATGGACACCCTTAACCTTAGTAAAGTCTCAGAACTTAATTAACTTGTTAGGCCTTAACTGACTCATTAAGACTGGTTAGGGATCTCATAAATGTCCTTAGGAATTGCCAGCTGATGATAATTTTAGAGCATAATAAATTCTGGGAGGAAAAAAGGGAGCAGCATTTGATGAAAAGAACACCTTGCCAACTGTTAAGCATGGGGATGGTTCTGTTATGCTTTTGGGGTTGTGTGACAGACAGTGGCACAGGAAACATTGCATGAGTAGATGGAAAAATGGACTCTGTGACACATCAGCACATTCTGGAAGCAAATCTGACTCAGTCAGTCAAGACACTGAAGCTGGCTTCTACAACAGGACGATGATCTAAACCACAAACTACTTCAAGAAACAGAAGCTGCAGCTTTTGGAATGGATCACTTCAACATCGAGAATCTGTGGGTAGATCATAAACATGCTGTGCACACAACATGGTCCAAGTCATTTGCAGAAGTAGACGTATTCTACAAGTAAGAGTGGGTGAAAATGTCTTACAAAACAGGAACAGAAAGACTCCTTGTTACCTACAAAAAGAGTTTGTGAACTGTGATATCTGCCAAATGAGGTATCTCTAAGAACTGACTTAGTAGGTTGTCCGATCTTTTGCACATGCTACAATGACTATTTTTTGTCTAGTAACTGTGCATTAACATTTGCAGATACATGTTGTTTTTTAAAATAGCTTCAGAGGTTGTGTCTTCTTTTCACTGCCAAAATGAACAAAATATGTAATTTGGCCTTCCAACCATCCATTTTGCATACAGCTGTATGCTTATTACACCTCTAGTGCTTTTCTTTAATGAAACAGCAAATTAAAGAACTGGTTCACTGAAAAATCAAGTGTACACAGTTTTCACATTACTCCAAATGTAGCTGATCACCTAAGTCATGTTTGGTATCTGAAGTTTGCTTCTTTAGTTGTGCAGTAGAATTATGAGCTAATATAATAGAAGTCTGTGTCACCCAAACAGATTATGGGTGATGTAGACGTCCCTTACAATTCAGTACACTTAGCCACAGAGCTGCAGAGAAAAAACAGTGAAGCAAACTTCAGACACCAAACATGTCTTGGGCAATCAACTACAGTCATGTGCAAAAGTTTGAACACCCCTGGTCAAATCACATGTTTTGTTGATTTTCTAAATGAAAATATATTAACACGTCCTCTACAGAGAACAAATGTAAATGTGGCATTTTCTTCAAATTTTACTGCACAAAATTTAACAAGATGGAAAAAAGCAAAACGTAAAATTCAAAAAAGTGCCATACTTTTTGCTCCGGCCATGTTTCATGTTTTATTTTTCCTCTAATAGGTTAAACTCAGCAAATAAACAGTACTGGTCAATAAAAATGTGTGTTCTCTGTAGAGGATGTCTACTTATTTTCACTTAGAAAACCAACAAAACATGTCATTTGACTAGGGGAATACAAACATTTGCACATTACTGTATATTTGGAGTAAGGGGAAAACTGTGTACATTTGATTTCTCAGTGAACCCTTGAGTCACTACTGTATTGTTTAACAAACCCAAATATAAAAATTCAGATTTACTGCATTGTTTTACAGAATCATCGCTTCACACTCTGTGATAACGTTTTTTTTCTTTTAGAGAAAAACACATTAACGGTTGGCACAAGAGGTCAGAAATTAAAGCATTAAATGTTCTTTCCCGTCCTTCAATTAGGGCAGAGGTTGAAGCAGTGACCCATTCCAGCTCACTGAGCATTCCATCAGTGGCTCTTCTCCTGGTGACTCTGCTCCAGCACCCAGTCCTGCAAGACGGTCTCCATGGAGCAGGCCTGGCCTGCTAAGAGTTGGGAAACTTCCCCAGCCATCTGTCCTAAAAGCACCCCTCCCCATTTCTCCATCCCTCCCGCCTTCTCACTCCTCCTTCCATGCATCCCTCATTCCCACACGCAGCCTTTGTCAGCAGTTCCTGTGGCTGGACGAGGCGTGGTGTGCTCAGGGGTTGGGGTGGCGAAACCGTGGGTGCTTTCATAGGCACCTGCAGATGAGACAAAGAGCCGAGGGTGCCAGCACTGAAGACAGATTGATGCTTTGTGCGGTGGGGCAAGAGAGAGAGAGAGAGAGAGGAAGAGAAAGAGAGACAGATAGGGGGCAGATTATTTTAGATTGAGAAAGTTAGTATATACAGTTGTATTGAAAGTTTGGGCACCCCTGGTAAAATTACACTGCACATTGTAATGCACTGTTTACTAAAAAAAAAAATGCCATATTTAAGTTTATTCCCTGTATTGAATGTGTTAATTTTTGTCCACTTAAAAAATGAGCAAAACATTAAAGTTGACTAAGGGTGTTCAAACTTTTGCACAGAAGTGTATAAAATGGAATATACTGTCATTAGAAAAGCTAGTAACTCATTTTTTGTGGTTTTACACTGTGAAAGGGCATCAGGATGAACAGTTTATAATGAATGGGCCAATAGAAATGGTCTCAAATGATTTGGAATAAAAATCACATTATATCCAAACACATTCAACTTAACCCTTTTTCACATTAGCCATAAAATGCAATTTCAGTCTGTTTTGGAGGTCTGTCAGTTTTTGCACTATGCCCTTTTTTCTTCAGTATTGTTAATGGACTATGTTTTGATGGTGAATGATTTACAAACCAGATGTGAACTGACTTCACAGGTGAGCAAGCAAGTCAGCATGTACACGTTTTTTATTGTGTATAAAAACTTTTTTTTTGTTTGTGGCAGTTTCATACGATTTTTTTTTTTTTTTATATCAAGAAAGTTGCGCTGTCCATTTCATCTCGGCACGACCAACATCATACAACACACCCTTACCCTTTTTACCCCTCGTTGCTCACTGGCAGCTCAACACAACGTCACAAACTTTCACATTCAGAGAGCCAACAGTGTTCTTGTTAATCTTGTATTGATGAAAATAGTTGAATTCCATTCCGCTGGCATTACAGCCAAAACATTTTTGCTTCACTGTTGAAGGAAGCAATTTGAAAATACAAGTTTTGTCATGACAGTGGGGGAATGCTAATACTAATAGGCCTAAATCTAAACTGTTATCTTAGTCACTTAAAGAAACCATTTAGCTCTTTTTTTATACTAGTAAATGTTACGTTAAGATCATTTTGTTCTTCTCACATAAAGTTTCAAAAAGCTTCTTATGACAGTGACAATATGTGCGGGATATAGCGATAGGTGGTGTTGGGTGGATAGAATTTGCTGGGAAGAGCGAGGCAGGAGAAGGAGGAGAAGGGGGTTTAGGGGTGTTGAGGAGGAGGTGGTGGTGGTGGTGGTGGTTGTCACTCCAGTCTGTGTGAGTCCAAGCTTTAGAGGCCTCGGAGAGATGGACAGCTTTTGTGGGGTTGCGTCGGCGCACAATAGCAGGGCTTTAATGGGCGGTAAAGCTAGAAGCAGGCTTTGGCCGAGGATTGAGGGGAGCTTGGTGGTTAGCGGGGGAGATCCAGGGCCGGGGGGCAGGGGCTGTTTTACTGCTCCTCTTAGAAGGGACCAATTCATGGGCATTCAGTCTATCGCTCGTTATTCACTGAATGCGCTCCAGCGCAGGAATGCAGCAGCATCAATTAGAATGGGTTAGCAGATAGCAAGGCGCAGAAGAAAAAAAGCTTTCTCTTCCCTTTTGCTCGCGGGACAACACAGGCCCACTATAGAAGGTGTCAGAACCACAAAGCCTTTTTTGTGATTCTCTCTCCATTACATTACCAGTGCAATATGTAAGGTGGGGATTCTTTTGATTCAAATTAAGTGGAAAAAACACTAAATCCTATTTTTATTCAGCAAGGATAATGGTGTTATACTCTATAAAGGTCTTTAACTACTTATCGGTGGCTTAAAATCTCCCCGGCTTCCTTTCTCTCACCGCCGTGCTCTCCCTCTCTCTCTCTCTCGCCCGCCGCATTATATGTATTCAAAGGCGGAGGGTCAAAGACAGACTGTTAAACAGAGCTGCTTGTAGCATTAACTGCCGCATCACTCTTAATTGTATATCAGTGGGTCAACGGTTTGTTGTGCTGTCCCCCTTTTTTTTAAGAAAGAGGGTATGAATTAAAACAGTCTCTTGTAAGCTATTGTCAGTGGTGTGCTTGGTCTGCCACTTGGGGTACTCAGGGCCTTTTGGACAATGAGTCCCTCTCTAACTTCCAACATTGGAAAACAAAAGAGCGGAAAGACTAGAGTATACTTTGATGATCAAATGGCTGGGCGACACATAACTCCATTATTTTTACAACAGGAGGGCGCGCAGAGGGCCTACGTTCAAACTAATTAGGGTCTTATATCTCTGAGGTGAAAGGCCTGTGCCACTGCAGAACAGATTCACCTTTTTTTTTTTTCTTCCCCACCCTCCGGAAACGCCAGCGAGAAACCCACAAATTTAATTGAAATGACATTTATACACCACCATGAATAAATAATTTTTGCACCAGGTTTGCTACGCATTCTCGCTCCTCTTTTTTTGGCACGTTTAGGCACGTAAAAAGTGAAGTTTCGAGATGCCGGTGACAGGAAGAAGTGCTAGCAGGATGTTAAATGTGCTCAATTGCATCATCTATTTCCTCATCCCTCTCCCAGCAGAATGATCCAGCTGGCACATGTGCACAAATGGATTTGAGGATTTTTGTTCTGCGCGGATTTAATGCGAACTAACTAGGAGGAACCTCTCATAGCAAGGTGTTTGCTTGAATATGAGCAATTATGCTTCATTTGGAGCTAAATGAGGGGAATTTGCATCCACTGAAAGGGAAGCGTCTCCTAAACTGCGCAGAAAGTGCAGTAAATTGGTGCAAACGGAGCAACATGCAGACATGCATCTCCAGTATAATTGTATAATTGTGGAATGACTTTAAATGCAGCCTTCCAATTAAACTTGCTTCTTCGGCAAGGCAAAGAATCGGCGCGATGGAAATCGTAGAATTGCCATATTGTAAAAATTGCCTCCTTCAAGGGGGATCATTTGCACCAAAATGGGATATCTGGAATATGGACAGATGTCTTCACATGGCGAAGGCGAATGAATTGGTGCAGCGAGGTCGAGATTGGGCACGGAAGAGAGAGGGCAAAGGAGAGAAAGAGAGACAGAGAGAGACTTCCTGCCCTGTGTGGCAAAAAGCAGGACCTCCGGTCGCTGCAGGAACGTTATACGTTTGCTTGTAGAGGCCTCGAATCGCTTCTGTCTTGTGTTTCTTAAAAAAGAACTGTAGCCGTATAGCTACAGCTAAGTTAGCTACATGTGAAAGCTGCATGAAAGTTTTGCGGCGTAGCAGTGTGGGGACGACAGTCTTTTATGCATCAGTAGTTGTTGCTGTACAATGGGTTCAGTGCTGCTGTCTGCAAGGACCCAAACAGCCAAGTCTCTGTCTGGATTAAACTCTGCTGCAAACAAAAGGGGGCTCAAGTAAACGGTTCATGAATGCTGATTAATTGATGCCATTTTTCCGCAGTGTGCCATGGAGATTTAGCCTGGATTGGGCGCAATGGGGTGGGGTTGCTGCTAAAGAAGTGGGTCAAGTTTTGTACTATCTAAAAATTCCCCCATATTCCCTTATATGGTTCCATATATGGGACCAGCAGACAAAATTCCCTGAATCAAATGGAAGAATTTTCATAGGAATTGCTAGAAAAAAAAAAACAAAAAAAACAACTCTCAACTCCAAATCCATGCACTGCTTATTCGTCCTGAATAGGATGAGAAGCTGTGTGTCCAAATTGGTTTTTGGACTAGGTAACGAGGGTCCAGTTAGTAGGGTTCCCACGCTGGGGGTAGGTGGGCACAGGTGTCCAGGGACAACATGAGGGTGGCCCGAGCCCTGAGGGGCGAAGCGCTGGCCCGTAGCCCGCCTCAATGCAGGGCTCCAAGGGGCCAGCTCAATAGGGCTGGGTTCCACTTGATGGCGAGAGAAAGGGCCGTTTCAGCCACTGCCCAGCAGGAAGGATCTGCTTGTGGAAGACCTCTTTCACGAGCCTCTGTTTGTCTGAAGGCTGTCACAGCAGATGAGTACTCAGCAAACAGCGTGAACAAGGATTTGAACCAGAAAACCAACAGAGCCTTGACAATATTGTGATTGGGGCTTGTCTCCCTAGAGGGGGCTGAATGGCCAATCGAGAGCAGGAACGAGTGCGCATTCAGAGCGGGACGCGGATTCCTCACGGACAGGGCGAGAAATCATGGCAGGAACACAGAGGCCTGTGTGTGTGACAGGCAAAGTCAAAATCCCACAACATGTCTGATCCTCAGAGAAAGGGATTTAACTCGGACGTTCCTCCATGTGCTTAGAAAGACTCATTCACAGCCACAGCCGAGCCGTATGATCACATCGACAAAGAACTCCGCATAGAAATGTATTTTATTGAGCTGTAAGGCAAACTTTTTCTGCAAAAAAGGACTTGCAGTTTTACTGCAATGAATCTGTAAACAAATTTGGTAGTGAGTGTTATACAAGCAAATCAGACTGTGTTACACATTATATATTTCTAACAAAAAACAAATTGGTCTAAAACTGTTAGGACAAAGTAAATGTTTTGTTAAGGCTAACTATTTCTGCAAATGTGCAGCACTTACTGCCCTTTGTAATGAATGGCACATTGATGTGGCACATTGGTTACTGAACTAATAAAAGCAAATCTGGTTATAACTTCTTCATAAGTTATTATGAATACATACCAATTATTTTTCTTAACAAAGAAAATGTGTGCATATTCCTAGCTGTTGTTAATATTGTTAAGTAAATACAGTCGTATGCAAAAGAAAAGTCAAACGAAATTCAACTGTTTGGCAATTTTCTAAGTGAAAATAAGTTATCACATCCACTATTAGGAACTTAAATATGGAATTTCTCTGCAAAGTTTAGTATACAATTTCTATTTAACATATTAAAGCATAAAATGTGCCATAACTTTTGCACAGGTCACATTTTGTGTTCTATTTCTCCCTCAGTGTGTTAAATTCAGGCAATCAACAGTAATTGTGTGAAAGTTAAAGTGTGCTCCCTCTAAAAGGTGTGTACTTATTTTCACTTCACAAATTGACAAAACATAATTTGACCAGATGAGCACACACTTTTGCATACGATTGTAAGTAATGCTTCCCTGGCAACCAGCTACTGAAAGATCTACAGTGAGGTCCAAAAGCCTGAGATTATATAGAAAGCATGGGACTGTTTTTCCTTTACGTAGAAACAACCTGCAGAAAGTTTTAGAATTTTGAACATTTTAAAACAAAGAAAAAAGTTATGACAAGTAAAATAGGAAGAAATACATATTCAGGCGACTCTCGGGTGGATTTGATCTAATCTTCAGAGGTTTTTGCACAAACTTATGGAGATCATGCCAGCTGGAGTGCACGCTGTCATTAAAGCAGAAAGGGGGACATACCAAATACTAAACATCTAAAATATATGTAAATATTTTAAAAATTCTACCATTCATTTAAACTGGTACGGTAATAATGCAATTTGCATTTAATTAAATTAGAAACAATTTAAAATAGAAGCTTTTTCACTGGTGGTCTCTGACTTTTTGGCCCCATTTTGCATCTACTCTATGTTCATGTTCTGTTCTAGCTGCCAAACACTGTAGCCAGGTAATCTAGACTGTTGCATTCAGTTACTGACTCAGGTGTGTTAAGAGCTGAACTGACCAAAACATAATCTGTCTAAAGGTTCTCATTGAAGAAAAATAAATGTGTGATTTAGTTTTCCATAGAACAATCAAATAATAAAGTGAAAGATTTTAAAGAGAAATTATTGAAGAAGAGAAAATATTAAATTTGCTTCCAGCTTTTTGGCCACAGTTTAGTGAGTCAAATATGAGAACACATATTGTAACATACTGTACAAGTGCCGTGTGGTCAGTTACAGATGTAAATCTCTATTGCCTCTATTAGAGCTACATAATGTACTGTTTGTTGATCATTATCACAATATTGACCTAAACAAATATTAGTGCAATATCAATATACAATATCACCAAATGAGATTCTACCCAATCACTAAAATACATTGTCCACTGTTGTGAGTAATTTCCTAAATATATATGGAATACATTGCTATTTATTTATTTATTTATTTGGCAAGAAACAAAAACAATTTTGATCATATTAAAGAGTTATTTTTCAAAATTGCACAATGAAACAGATCATATTTAAACAGTCATTCACAGAGTGGTTTGATGTGAAATACATTCTAGAAAAACTAGAAAACTAGAGTCTGAACAGTTCACAGAGATGGTGATAGGAAGAGGTACCCTTGCAGAAGGTTATTACTTGAAACAGTTACAAATTCACTGCCTGATGCCTGAGACATTGTTTTTATGGTAGTTTTGTGTAAAAGACTCGGCCTAAAGATTTTTTTTTTAATCCATTCATGGTGGAGAGCCAAAATAGTATTGGATACTTATGTTTTCAGATACACCTCTATTTCGCCACTACCAGCATTATGTATGAAAACACAAAAGACATGTAGGTTCACTGATTTTGGATAGAAAATAAAATGACTATATTTGTGTTGCAGAAACACAACCCCTTGGTTCTTATCACCACCACAGTAATTTTCTCTACAAACCACTCTGAATGACTTTATTTACATCATAATGATGAAATTTGGAAACATTGGTGGAATTCCCCTTTAACACCCCTTTAATTCTGTTAAACTTACTAATGTAAATCTAGTACTATTTTTGTAATATTTTTTGTATGATCCTTAGTTACTGAAGTAAATCTATTTCAGATCTGTTCATTTGGATAAGTCCTACAGACTAAAGAGTTATTGCCCAAAAGCTTCCCAGCATTCTTAGCACTTTTGTTGGTTTCTCTTAATTAGCTCTTAATATTTCACTAGTTGTCTTCACTCAATGTTATTTTTGAGTCATGGCATATTCTCATGGTAACCTAACCTGGGATGCATGTCACATGGTTTTTAATTCTCACCATGATTGTGTTTTGTGTTCATGTTTACCAGTTCAGCCTGTAGCCAGGAACACGTCTGCTTGGTCAAAACCAGCCCAGGGGCATAGCTCGAACTTTTAGAAGTAGGTGGCCAGGTAAGACCCTGAAATTCTATTGGGGTGGAACACAATTAAATGCCACCGTTTTTCTCTATATGTAACTAAATCTATTCATCATTTCCACATGAATAAAATATTACATCAAAACAACTACTGCCAAAAGTAAACTAAGAGACAAAACTGTGTTGATGTGACATGTTTTAGTCATTCATGTAGAAATTATTTATTTGAATCAAGTAATAAGAAAAACATTTCATAAAGACAGACCATAGAAGTTTTCCAGTTAAGTTGCATTTAGTACAAGTTATCCCTGAATTTAACAATTAGACAGCACTGCACACATGCATATATTCAACTGTGAGAAAAAAAATAGCATAATAAATGATTATAGCTGACTAAATTTTGGTGGTTAACGCATCTTACCATCTAATAGCCTACTTAATAATCTAGCTCACAGAGCAGTGCTGACGGCAGATTTTCATAAGCATAATTGATGCTTTATTAATGATGGCTGACTCTCTCACTTTCCATAACCCCCAAACAGAACAGAATGGCAAAGATGCACGAAGCCAGTTGAGTTTTAGAAATTCCATTCCATTTCTGCCTTACAGTTTGAAGAAATGGATAAGATGGTGTGTAACCATTGCATATGAAAAAAACAATTGAAAATAATGGACTTGATATCAATAAAGGAGCTGATACCAATGGATTGCACACAGATGAGTATTAGCAGAAAAGCACAATTAAGTGAGAGGTTGACTTGACTAGGCTAATTCAAGTTACATCAAGAGTAAACAGAACTCAAAAAAGTAGAGCACTGCCAGCTCAACCGAAACTATTTCAAATGATTGGGTTGTTTGAGTTAACCTTACGTGCAGCAGAAGCATGGATCACTGAAAAATAGAAAGTACCCATAACTCAAATATAATGATAAAGTTGTTTAAGCTTAAACCTCCTGATTTTTCAAAGGTAATAAGTTTGCATGGTTTTTAGGGAAAGTCAACTAATGTAAGTGTGCAGTGTATATGGTATATGGCTAGCTGCTCCATCAGAGGAAGGTGCAATGTTCTCTTTACTAGCCGGTACCAAGCAGGCCACAGAAGACTTCTTCACGTGCAGTCATTCGCAGTTGGTGGGCAGCTTAGTCTCGCTTCCTGCGTTTCGCAGAATGTGTCCAGCACACAGGAAACACCCAGAGTCCAGCAGCCATGACCTCTCTGTGGCCAGACCAGCCCTGATACCTTAATCCCCTGTGAACAGCCCCTGCACCGGCCGTCCCGAGCCGCTTAGCTCTCACACCTGCACTCTTCTCATCTGGCAGCAATCCAGCCAGGACCAAGAATTATGCAGGCAAGGCTCCTTGTTATTACAAGCAGTTTAAAGATCCTGTTGTGCAAAGAGGTTAGATTGAGGGTTAGGGTTTCCCTCAATAATGCCTCGCTATAAGCTCGTCAAAGCGATATCAAATTTCTTTAGAACAAATTTCCTGTGCTCGGGGAATGCCGGATAGTGCAAGAGGATTATTTTAGGACACTGCGGAATTTGGACGTGTTCTCCACCAGAAGGTTTTCCTGGGAGGATTTCGCAACATCTCTCAGCTGTTGCACACAAAAACGTAGAGGAGGCCGAATCCCAAACAAGGACGAGTCACTCATAACATCAGCTGATTGTTTTGTGTCCATTTTGCTGCCCTTTTTTTTTTTT
>JAILXH010213246.1:11141-21434 GCA_023558415.1 Piaractus mesopotamicus
TAAAGCATAAAGATACATTTTGGAAGTGACATTCAATATTTTAACACAATAATAGGCTTATTAATAATACATTTTGGGGGCCATTTTTCCAGACACAGGATAAACTTCCACTGATTTTTCAAAATTTCTGATGTCATTATCAATGTAAATAAAGTCGCTGAGAAGGGTCTGATGTAAAACAGTTTGTTGTAGAGGAACATTTCTGCACAGTGGTGGTGACAGAAACCAGAGGTTGAGATGACTAAACACGAATATGGCCAATTTATTTATTATCCATAGCGACTAGTGAACCTACTTGTATCTTCTGAGTTTTTATATGCAATGTTGATGATGGTGAACTAGTAATAAATTCATCACCACTTTATGTTTTTAGAAGCATTAAACTCTTCAGATGTCTGGTTCCTATCGCCACCGCTATGAACAATTCTGACTCTAAGTTTCTCTATAACAAAGCATTTCACACCAAACCACTCCGACTGACTTTGTTTACATCTCAACCATTTAATCATGCAGAAATGAACGATTCAGTGGAAATCTCTCATTAAGCCTAGTACTGCTATATACGGAAAAGAATTTCCGATGAAAAATAAAGAGTCCTTTATTCCAGGCTGAAACTGTGTCTGGAAAAACAACCCTTCAGGTTTTTCCTGTATCTTCTTAACTCAAACCATAATCAGACCAATACCAGACAACTGCTTTCAAAGCTTTATGTAGGTTTGCTTTACACACTTGAAGAACAGAAAGGCAAAATAAAAAAAAACAAAACAACAAAACAAAGTCTGAAATAGACTTAATTTTGACCATAAGACCATCAAACAATTAAATATTTTACATAATTTACAACAGGAAAGAAATAATATTCTGCAGCCAAACACATGACTGATCTCAGCATATTCATCAGTTCAACGTCCATCATAGCAGAGGTCGGGAAATGTTACAGTGGAATGCGTTTCTCACATCTCAAGCCAAACTTGCACTGAGTCACTTTGCACAATGGTGCTCTTAGCTCTTGTGTAGTCCCATTTGAGATCTTTTTAGACGAGGTTTAATCTGTGAACAGGGAACCAGATGACACCTTTTGAGTAGAGTGGAAGGTTGATGACCAATGGTTTCAGTGGTCTCTTTATTCAAGCATGAGTTTCTTTGCTTTATAAATAACAGTGGCTTAACGAAAGGAAAACATCTGCAACACACCTCCTGGTGCCACTTTCCCAGGGCATGTCTGTAAATGAGCACATCATCTCAGTGCAATCTCCCTGACTAAACAGAAGTAAAAATAAAAACGAACCAGTTCACGACTCAAATACAGGCCAAAAGTTCCACTCTTTTTCTACAATGCCCCTGTGAACCAGCATCTCACACAACCAGAACTGATACTGGTTTAGTGACAAAGACAAAAGTGACAACAAAGATCCATTTAAACAGGAGACAAGACAGAACTAATTCACTGTTTAAAATAACTTCTAAGTTGCCAATTAACAACATAATGGAACTATAAACCGAGTAATACCTGAATGAGTACTGAAAAGCTAAAATTCAGAAAGGGACAGTTTGAAACTCTTCTCCTCTCACCACTGCGTGATGTATGCAGTGCTCAGGGGCAGGATGCAGTCATGAAAGAGATTATCACTCATTCACTTCCATACAAAGCAGCTCAGTGTACAGTGGCTGCTTCTCAATGTTCCAGTTTCAAGCATGCCGTAACTGGGAGTAAAAGAGGTAATCTGAGTGTAGATCAACTACTCTAGGGTTCTTTGAGAATAAAGGCCAAGGTAAAATAACGACAAGTGCATTTCAAACTCAAGTACATTTCAAGACTGGTTCAGTCAGTGATCAAATTAAAGCTTTATCATTTAAAATGAAACAAAAACCCAACAAAAAAAAGACAAGTAAATGCACACCAGTTACACACAATTCAGCATCATACTAAACAGTTTTACAGTTTTTAATATGGCTAATTTATGAGAGAAGCGTAAATCCAGCCCAGACTGTCATCCACCCCACCAGGAGGTGCCACTGAGACCATAGTGTTTCCAAACAGACTAAATCATACAAATATTCACAATCAATAAAATCATGGATAAAGTGAGCACATACACTCATATGCAGTGTACATGCACAGATCACGTTCCTTTGAGGCATTAAAATACAAAATAAAAGTTCATTTTGTTCAAGGCAAAAATCTGAAAAAAAGGACATTTCCATCTTTCCAACAGCAAGCAAACAGCATGTAAAAGAAAAACAACATTAAAAACCACAAAAAAAAAACAGTCATCGAGAGTCATTATATTAGGAAAGTGTTGCAGCAGAGTTAATGCTATAAACAGGCAGCTGCAAGTCAGATCATACATGGAGAAACTCACATTCACTCAATCACATCAAAAGCTAGTTTTAGGACCAAAGCAGAAGTTTAAAACGACGCAGAAGAACAGAACGTGATACACTTAAAGGAAGCCTTAGCTTTCCTCTCTTTACAACCAAAACCTTCACATAGCCTGTAATGATCTTCAGCATCATTCATTCCTATATTGATTTCACCCCATCCTGTCTCTGTGCCAGCCTGGGCCTTCTAGCCACAATAGCCAGAGACATCTGTAGATCTAATACCTTTGTCCAGAATAATAACTTGAATAAATCACACTTCATCACTGCGATTTTCCGTAGGCTGTTGCCAGATATGACTAGTCTGCAGTCAAAATACACCTATAGAGTTAGGACAGGGGCTGGTCCTAAAGGGATTTTAAGGAGTTGTGTATCTGATGCAGGCATCAGACTGGGTTCTGTACCCAGCTAAAATGGCTGGTGTGAGTGCAGCTCTGTTAAGTGAGTCTTGTTAAGGCATTACACAGTACGGCCAGCAGGGGACACAAGAGCAGATGCCTGAAATAACGTGACAGAGCAAGTCCCTCCTCCTTACTGTACAATCATACACTCACATATATAGAATCCCACTAAAAAAGACAATCTGTTGGTCTCCTCTGTGGGGGACAATCAAAAGATGAAAGTGAAAATGGAGAGTGCTCGGGGGAAAAAGATATTGCACACTCAGCGGTTGAAATATTCTATTTTGCAGCAGTTAGCAACACGCTATGCAGTCTCGAGCTAAAAATGAGTGGCACTGAATTGGGTTCTCTCTTTATACACCTGCTGTAGCCGTAGTAGTAGTAGGAAGCCATGGGGAAGATCATGCAAACTACAATACGATTAAATACAGTTTCATGAAATATGGCTTTTGGTTATCTAATCAAACATTTCACATGCCACAAATACCTTCAGGATATATACTTTAATATATGGAGCAACCTTTCAGGGACAAGGACAAAATCCCTCCGCAAGTTAGCCATCTATGCCAAAATCCTTCAGAATTTCATCCACGTATACATACAGACATATGGTATGTATTGCACTTTTACATGCGATAATGTTTCGGTCCACTGTAACGCACTCCCCTAAGTGTGATTGTCATGAGGTGTTGGGGGGGAGGGCGGGGTAAACACTATTCTTACTGCGCTCCTGAATTATTCAGAATGAGGCTTTATTTTGTGGTGACACCACTGTGCATGTGTTGGTATTGCTGACTTTTGGTTTTAAATGATGTTGAATCAGTGCATGAAATTTATATTCAGACTGCACTGAACCTGCAGTATAAAACTGTACACTGGAGTGTAAGCATATTGTGCTATGGAGTATAGGTACCACCAAGTGATGAATTCTGTCTAAAGGTATGCGATGATAGGAAGAATGGGAAAATAAAAAGGCCAAACAGAAAGGCATGGCAGGCCTTTGAGCCGTTTAAAAGTTTGGAGGGGAAAAAGAGCACTAGAAGTCCTGCCAAAACGAAATATGACCCTGCAAGAGTAATACAGCGTGATGGTCCTCTATCGACTGGCTCTTCACACAGACAGACTTCCACAAAAGCATCAAGACAAAAAAAATATAAATAAAAACAAATAAAATCAAGATGAAAGGCAGAATAAAAGAGTGCAAGGGGGGAGACACAGTCTTGCCCAGGTGCCTCTGGACTATTAAGGAGCCTGTCTGTGGAGTCTAGGGCAATAAACCATTGTGTGTATGTGATGGCCTTTTCGGTTCCAGCCATGAACGGCGTTCCCTGGAGAGGCTCACGTCAGCAGTGCAGTGAAAATAAGGAACGTTTCGGCTCATTTGTGCCTTGGAGAACTCTTCTTCCTCTTACGTTTGAAGAAGCAGCAGCACCTGACGGGGGAAAAAAAGAACCAACACAAAACCATTAGCTGTATGTGTGACGGCGACTCCATATACAGTAAATGTACTTCACTCCATAGACCACGCACAAGCACAGCCATTGTAATTCATGAGAAAAGACGTCAATAGGTTTGTAAGGGGTTTTCACGAAAACCACACAGTGCAAAACACAGACCACAAGACAACAACATGGGCATTAATGAGAGGGTGTACAGACATGCTGTGGAGAGAGATCTAAGACAAAGAGTGGTACGTGAGACGATTTCTGAGCCAAAGGAGCAAATCTGCTGCCTCTACATCAACCAACATAGATGAGTGAACTTTATTAGGACCTCATAATGAAGACTGACAATATTACACTGCCATTTAACATAGTGCCACATGATAATAACTAGGTCACAATAAAGGAAAGCCCTGAAGTTTCTGCTTTTTTTTTGCAACTCATCATAACAGCACTACGTATCCATTTCCTGGAAGAAGTTGGTAACATTTAAAATGATTAACTCCACACATATAAAAGCCTTGTTAGCTAGACAGAGGGAAACGTGTCTAAGGTACAACGCCCCGCCCAGCCGGCCTCTGTCTGATTACAGTACAGTGCAGTTTGAACTATAACCTGTGCGGGTGACTGTGCAGTGCAGGTCAGTACTAGACTTTATCCTGTCTGCCCGTCCCTGGAGTGGGATGAGTACAGGAGAGAGAGAGACTCACCACAAGTTGAGCATTTTCACGCAGCTACAGAAAGCGTAGAGAGAGAGATAGAGATTAATACTATACACACAAACAGGTGGAGTGGCAAGACATGCAACACTGCAGGGTGATAAGAAATGCATAGCACATACATTCACAAGGCAAAGGGGCGGAGTATGTATAGACAACATGAATGGGGCGGTGCATAAAAAAGAAACAGGAACAGCTAGACCCTGTGAAACCAATAGGAGTGGCTTTGAGGACAACAGCTTTACAACACAGAAATAAGGAGGAAGAAGAAGACCGAAGAGAGGGGAAAACAACATACTTAGCCTCATCCACCACTTCCACTTCTGCTTGTGTTGTTATTGGTGCATTGGAGTGGGCTGCTAAAGGGTCATCTGCATTCAGTTCCCCATTGGTTGAGCTGACCACCTGCAACAGAAGTTTAGCCAATCAGAACAAGGGTTTCACATAATTAGAAAGGGAACATTTTATGATCTTGTTGGCACTGTTTCCACCTATTACTGCCTTGATAACAGTAATCAAAGATAAACTTAAAACTATACTTGTCTCCAATAAACGGAAACGGGTTCATAAACTAATGGATCACTTAAAAGGAATAGTTGAGCAAAAAAAAAAAAAAAAATCAATTTTACAGTTTTCAAGTTGATCAGCCAAAACATGTTTGGTGTCTAAAGTTTCACTGTTTAGTCTTGCACTGGAGCTACAAAGCTAACACCGCAAACAAGTAACGGACACTTAAAAGGGAATTCCAGCTTTTTCAAAATTCCTGCACAATTAAATGGCTGACATGTTAATAAAGTCATTCCGACTGGTTTGATCTGAAATGCTCTGTTCTAGAGAAACTCAGAGTTATTGTCAACCTACTTTGCATGACTCTGAATACATCTCAATGACTTAATTAATACAGAAACTTTCCTTTAAGCCCCACCAAGCACGGTCCAATTTGACAAAAGTACGACAAAAGTTGCCCATACATGTGAGCAAGGTAGTTGGAAATTCCAGTACAAAACCAAACATGCTGATTCCAGACAAAAAACATGTCTTGGCAGATCAAATACATGTGAGGTAAAGGGAAAACAGTGCAAATTCGATTTTTTGCCAAACTACTTCCTTTAATAAACAGTGAGTATATTCTGCGCTCCTTTGAAGCCCTCTCATGAATAACAGTGCTGTCCATTCATGAGCTGGTCAAATAAAATAAAGCTAATGCTTAGCTGGTGCCAAGATGAGGGAAAAATAAAGAGCGTAAACAGAAATGTTGCGTTTGTGCGAAGGGAATAGCGTGTGAGGCGCTGTAGTGTGGCAGAGGCGAGGTGAGGGCCGTGGTGCGTCCAGATCCTCGCTGTACCTGTGCGGAGCCCCCATGCCGGTCAGCGGCCAGATACGAGCTCAGGTAGGATAGGTTGGTCTGCCGAAGAGGCTGCACATCCCACGCTCCCCTGTGCTCCGAGCTGGCCGTCTACCCCACGCAAAAGTAACAGCCAGTGGGAGAGAGGACAAGCGAGAGAGAGAGAGAGAAAGAGGGAGGCAGGCAGCCATGCATCGCACACAGAGAGCACAAACAGACCAACACAGGGGACAGAGGCAAGGCAGAGCGGTGTTAGTTATGTGGCAAGAGCAACAAGGTTATGAGACAAAAGATAGGGGGAGTGACAAAACACCGGGAAAAAAAAAAAAAAAACAAAACAAGAAAGTTAAAATAACGCCAATCAACTTGAAAAGAACATGAAAGGCAAACACTAGTGGCATGTGTCTGTACAGCCTGTAGGAGAGCTCATAAGCACTAAAACGTACAATGATGCAAGGGCTAATACTCAGTATGACTCATCCATCTTTCATCCATTCTCTCAGGCTCAAATCCACAGCACCGCTCCAGTGACTCTGCCTTCCTCAGTCAACCCAGAACAACACATAATCCATCCATCTGCTCTTGTGATATTAGCATATTCCAAGGCTGTGGCTGGACTGGGTAGTGTACGTAGTTCAGTACGTAGTTAAATTATGGGGCTACATGATTTATGCATTGCAGTTACACTAAAATGCTCCATATGCAATACGTTCAGCTGCTTACAAGCAGATTTCTGGTGTCTGACAGGACTAAAATCACTGAGAAACAACAGTAATAATTACATTACCCCACCTCCCCATGGGGTAAAGTAAAACCATGCAAAACAAACCCCTTTTAGTCTAAAAGACCTAAATGGACAGAATGTCCTTCCACTGGGGGCATACATGAAGCACATGGAGACAGAGGACGCTTCCTAGCAGTGACAGATGAATACAACAGCCTGTCCTCTACCAAGCAGAAGTGCTTCGCTTCATTTTTCTCCTTATTCTCTTCTTTACAACCATCACCTTTCTCATCTCTGCCTCCCTCTCTTTCCATTCTCTCCTTTTTTCTGTTTTCCTTCTTTCTCTCCAAGTAGGGATCAGTTTACGTAGTGCAGCTCACAGTGACTAATGTCAGTACAGTCAGAGGCATCGCTGATTCTAGGTCAGCACTCTGAGATACTTTATAAATGCAGGCCAAGGTGCAGTGCTGTGTGATGTCAGTAGCATAGGAGCAGTCTGAGATCAGCCAGACAAGCCACAGGACAGACAGAGTAGCACCACTCCAGCTTAGCCAATCAGAGTAGAGCCCATCAGCCTGGCCAATCAGCATGCAGTAGAGCTGCTAGAGGAAAGGGGTGGGGGGCTGGAGCTTCTCCAGGATGGAAATTAATTTCTCTCTCCAGGGCTGTCTTTATGATTCCACTGCTTTTTTGTGTCACTCTCTCATCTTCTCAATCTACTTAATTCCTCACAAAAATGAGAAGGTATTTTACCAGTCTGTCTCCTTAAATTCTTACATCTCTCACTCATTTTCACTCGTTTCTGGAGTAGAGCTCTCTTTCAGTGAGCATGTTTGAATGGTGCTGTATACCTGGTTACGCAGTGGCTGATGTTGTGAAGGTCTCTCTCTGTTGGTGTGGGTCTCTCTGGTGATGGCAGAGGCTCCTGAATCCACAGGAACTGACCCAACTGGTGTTGGCTGGGAGAGAAAGAAACAGAAATTCAGAGCCATGAAATGAAATACATAGCATTAGGTGGCTCTGCAAAACTGGCCAAAACCATAATCTTTAACATTTAATTAACCATAACAGTGAATACTTACTATTTGTCTGCCAACCCAGTCATACGTGTAGTCAAACGTATATCCTTTCCTCTCAAAGAGTTCAGTGAAGAGAGTCCTCAGATATTCGTAATCGGGCTTCTCAAAAAAGTCTAACCGTCGCACGTAGCGCAGGTAAGTAGCCATCTCTTCTACAGAGGGAAAGAAAAGATGTATTACAAAAAGACAGCTATACAACAGCCCTTTTCTAGGTCTGGACAACATAAGAGAGGGATCCCACTTTTTTTTTGAAAATCTTTTTCCAGGACTTTTTCCAGGAAGAATTCCAGGACAATTTCCATGACTTATATACATGACAGCTGTTGCACACAAAAAGTCATGTTAAAATGATGCACAATATCCTTATTAAAGCCAATCATACAACCGCTAATGACACCTTACTGGTATACTGACACATTCCACCATCCACGAACAATCATCGTTTGATCACAATTTCATCCAAATCATTCAAAATGAACAACATATACTGCAAGAAGCTGCCATGTGTTAATGTAGCACCAGGGCTCTGACACAGTGTCCACGTATCCGTCCACATGCGACACTAGTATTCCAGACTACAGTAGGTATCAATAGACAGTGACCATTATGAGGGAAATGTATGCAAGAAAGAATATGCTAAAATATGAAATCTCAACTTTCCACTTTTCCAGGAACTAATATTTTAGGACAGATGATCTATTTTCTTACTTTCTAGGTATTTTCCACAACTGGGAAACTAGTCTATACATATTCAGGTTTTCCAGGACGTGTGGGAATTCTGACATTTAAATTATAGTATTGCAATATGATGTTGGCTATTGTTGAAGTGTAATTTAACATAAAAACAGTTCTCTCAATAACACTGCAGTGCAAATGTCCTGAACAATCCGTGAAACTCATGTTTTCATTAACATGTTTCATCTGTCCACTTTTGTTAAGCTGTTTTTTTGTTACTTCATATACATAAAACAACATTTAACTGGGCAGCACACAATGTTTTATACAAGTGGTTTAGGTTTATTTTAACCTTAATGTCAAGAAGACTGAAAGAATGTGAAAGGCAGGTGTTCAAATGCTAGACAGAGGAGTCCAGTCATACCTGGGAAGTTCTCACAGAGAACCTCGATGGGAGTGTTCCGTTTGGTGTCTCCGATTTTCTGGTAACGCTCTTTCAGTGTGTCAGCCTGTTGGACCAAAAATAAAAAAAACATAAAATGAACCCAAACTGTCAGATCTTTAATTTTATCTTAATCCTACACAACTAATGAAAAACATTTTAGTCTTAAAAATCTCATTCAAGAAATATCTAATGAGCTGGAAATCAATGTGAGGAAACACACTCACCTTCAGGCCCTGCCATGGCAGACTTCCCCTCAGGAAATACATAAACATGTGACCGAGTGCTTCTAGGTCATCTCGTCGACTTTGCTCTGAAAAAAGGTCAAAAGGTTAAATAACACTTAAATGTCCCGTATCGTATTAAAAAGAAAATATACAAAAGTAAGATATAGGCCATAAGTGAAGGTGAGCCTTTAAGCAGGTTTATGTGTGTGTTTATACCTTTTCCCAAGTGTGTGTTGATGGACATATAGCGCGCTGTGCCAGTCAGGCTCTTGTGTTCTCTGTAAGGTATGTGTTTTTTCGTCTCTGGGTCGATGTACTCCTTCGCCAGTCCAAAGTCAATGATGTGGATGATGTGCTCCTTTTTACTGCCCTGACGGCCGATGAGGAAGTTCTCTGGCTTGACATCCCGGTAGATGAGGTTTTTTGAGTGCACATATTCCATCCGACTTATCTACACACCAAAAACAACACAGAGGAATCATTCAACAATCTGAATGAGGATTAGGCAAATGAACTAGCAAGGGTAAAGCAGAGGGTTATTGGGATTAGATTTTCAAATTTAAATCATAATCTCATTTTATAATGGAGAGGCAAACACTTCTGTTAGATCAGAACGAAAAGGGACATGTGTGAGGGACCACTAGGAAATGACTTTAGAGGAAAGTGGTTCCAGTGGTTCCCAGAGTTGGGGAAAACATACTCTGCTCATTTTTTTGAGTTGTCCACAGGCTAACATACCTGACTGACCTCATTAACTAATTATCAAGCCCTTTATGAGAGAAGTCAATTGTTTTAAACCAGGGAAAATACTAAGTAGTTGTCATGGAAACTGCTTATGTAACTTATACACGACTGGC
>JAILXH010213250.1:2260-14574 GCA_023558415.1 Piaractus mesopotamicus
GTCTTGTATAATCTGCAGAGTGAGATCAATGAGCGAAACTGTATTACACTCATTTTTAGTATCCTAGCTTTGTGGATGTAGTTATATCTCCAAAATGGAGGGGAACCCTATGATGAACTCCACAAATCTTCCAACATTTCCGCATATTTAAATGGTTAAGATGTAAGTCATTCAAAGTGGTGTGCTGTGAAATGCTCACTTCTAGAGAAGCTAGTCAGAATTGTTCACAGTGGTGATGGGAACCAGACGTCTGAAGAGTTTAATGCCTCCGAAAGCTCCAGAACACACGTGTAGGTTCACTGATGGTTTTGCATAGTAAATGCAATGACTATATTTGTGTTTTAGGCATCAAAACAGCTGGTTTCAGTCACCACCTCTTTAAAGAAGTCTGAGTTGTTAAGTTTGTCCATTTCACACCAAACCACTCTGAATGACTTTGTTTTACATCTCAAAGGTTGAACTGTGCAGACATATTGATAATCTGTGGGATTTGTCTTTGACCTGGTTAGTCAGCGAAAAGTAGGATTGTCTTCTCAAAGGAAGTTACATTGTGCAGTTAACCCCAATTTAAATGTCTACATTTTTAGAGGACAGTGCAGTAGAGGTGTTATGGCTAGATAATTTCACAATATGGTCACCTAGGCAAAACATGACTACAAATTGATCAATTTTAAAACTTCATTTTGGTAGAAAAATCTTGTGAAATAAAATTAAAATCTAGTGTGTTACAGGGGGAGTTGAGAGGGAGGACGTCATGGCTGAAATAGATAGAGAACTGCAAGGAACTTGGATCGTACATCATGACAAGCCAGCAGTGCAGCTTGAGTTAATAGACTTTAGCTCAGACTAGATTCTCATTCTCTGCTTATTAATGGTGCAGAGTCAAGGGTAACTGAACTGATATGAGTTGGTAAAAATAAATGTCATTTTGTCAGTGTGTTCTGATTGCTGCAGAGTCAAGAGGGGCATGGTCTTGTTTGTTTGCTGCAGTTTTTAATGGTGCCAGCCTCTGTAGTCAGAAAGGCCTTAAACCTAAATGCATGCATTCCTGTCGTTAAAAATACTTATCAAATCAGTAAAGCTCAGACGTTTCTTCTAAACAGCTTTGATGGTCGCTGATAATGTGGTACTTGGTGTACCTATTACAGCTAGTTAGATGAGATTTTCATCAAATTTCATACAGCTTTCTGAACAGTAAAAGATTTAGAACCTAATGAGGTCTTCTGTGTACTAAATGTGTTGACGATACTGGAGAGTAACAGCTCTGTCTTGAGTTCCAAACTTACTCAGCGTTTATAAGTAGCAGTCTTGACTCATTTGTGAAAGACCGCGTCTCTCTTATCGACGCTGTTTCCTTGTGGTTACATCATAGAGCTGCCTAGGATGCTTTTACTGAAGCACGTTCTTGCTGCATGTTGATTTAGCAAGAGAGAGAGGTTCCAAGTCCAGTTTCCGGTCCTGGATTTTTTAGTTGCTGGAAGATACGACACTAGATGGCTAATCAGTTACATGAGCAGTTCATTAAACTACAGTTAATGACAAAATCCAGGACATGTAACAGGATTTGAAGACTCTGATCTAGACTGGTTTAAAATATGAAGTGCTAGTTGTAATATTATCTAATGTTGAATGTTCAGTTGCAAATTTAGAAACTCCTCATTGCCGTCTTTCTAAAACAGTCAAGTGTCACTCTTTTAGCAAACTGATGTAAGTGCCAGTAATGACCATGAGTCTCTCGTCTTATCCACAAAGTGTTGGCGTGGCAGTGGGTTTTTATTCCAACCAAGCGAGAACGTATTTTATATGACTAATCGGTTGGTTCAGTACTGAGACCAGTGGATTAATCTAATGAGATCAGGTGTGCTTCTGTCTGATCGTAATAAAAAATACTGCAGCCACAGCATCTCTTTGTGGATAAAATTGGGACCTTTACCTCATTGCTGTGACAGGAAAGGAAGAATGTGCTCTAGGGAGTGCTATACTGTAAGGTGTGCTGCAGTTGTATGCACAAAGCCGAAAGAGATTGGCTCCTTAGAGTTGGCACATAACTTATTTTTGCTCACCTCTGTTTTATCACCAGGCGTCTTACTAGGCGAGGCAGAAATGGGTGCCGATAAACGGTGAGTGAGTTCTTTGTGTCTTGCTTAGCCATCTACACAGCACACTTCAACTTTAATGTCACTATTGTAGTGACTGATTGGATTCGTTTGTTTTTATCAGGGTTAGCCGTACAGAACGCAGTGGCAGGTACGGCTCAGAGCAGTCTCGCGATGACGACCGTAGAGACAGACGAGATCGAGACGATCGTGGATATGACTCTCACCGCTGGAGTGATGACCGCCGCAGCGACCGCTATGATGGAGACAGAGGGGATCGTGGCGATCGGTACTGGAGTCGGGACAGTCCTGAGGTGTGTGCTTATTAGTGTATACATGGGCTCTGCTTTGTGAAGTAAATATTAACCTCTTATTGACCAGGGTATATATATATATATTTTTTTTTCCATCTGAATTTACGTGACCAAATCGTAAGGCAAATTATTCAGTGACTGCATGAAATAAATGTAAATTTTTATATTATTTTATTGTTTTAAAAAGCTCCCCTCAAATTAACAATGTTTTACGATCATACACACATTGCCATATGCTAACAATTTACTGCTGAAAGCCAAAAATCTTAGATGCTCTTTGTATTACTACAGAGCAGATCGCTGAAGAGACACCATCTGTTTATACTTTATAGCCCAGATTTGTGGAAAAATGGGGCGACTTTCAGTAGACAAAAAAAGTTTTTTATTATAAGGGTTTAAAATTACATTACCCATCTATTTGACTGGAAAGAAGACAGTTCCAGCTCTCATATGACACTCACCTTTTCAATGTAGCTTATGAAAGTTAGGAAGAATATGACGAAGTGTGTTTTGGAGCCACTGGTGGTCTCAAGAGTTGAAAAGGTTAATATAGTTTAAAAAAAAAAAAAAAAAATTCAAAGTTCTTTCAGAGAAAATTTGATTATATTCCAGTGTTCCTCACTCATATTTTACAGAGAGGAAGGAAACGCCGTAGTAGTGATGGATCTGATGAAGGGCACCATTCGGATGGTGATTACTCTGAGCATGACTACAGAGGTGACCCGGCTGACGAGAAGGAGAGCAAAACCATCATGCTTCGGGGTCTTCCTGTCAACACCATAGAGGCAGATGTGAGTACTGTAACATTCTCCATGCCTGTGAAGTAAATCTTGGTGACCGTATGTGTATCGTTAGGTTTTAACCCTTATGCTCCTTTTGTTTTTCTCAGATTCGAGCAGCGATAGACCAGTTGGAGGGGCCGCAGCCGATGGATGTGCGGCTAATGAAAAAGAGAACAGGTGAGACTGGTGTACCGTGGATCCTTCCTCTCCCAAACCTGTGACCGCTGGGCCAACCTGCTTCTGCTTAAATGACTTTTGCCATAGCAACATTTTATCCAGGCTTTCTCAGAGCCCTGTGTGAGTTTAATTCACTTGATTTAAGCAGATTGTTTTGCACGTCATAAGGAAGTACTGAGGTAAGTTTGTGTTCATGGTGTTGCCTCAAAATTTATATGGTCCAGGTTCAGCCACGATAAGTTACATAACACCAGTTACCAACATGTTGCTAAAGAGAGAAATATGTTAGAAGGAGGCTTACTGCTGGCAAGAAGCCGGCCACATTAAAGTAACGTTTTAATCCATTTCTGTTTGTGTTAAGATGCATAGAAGATCTAGAATTAAATTACTGCCAATGTTTGTGCTCGTGTTCGCTTAAATTATTGATGCAGTCAGTTCTGGATTCTACTTTAAAGCTTTAAATGTGATTTTTCAGATTTTTCTTGCTATGGCAAAAGATTTTTCTAGCACCCTCCCAATCATTTGACCACTCTCGGTTGCTGGGGGGTCACGAAGCAGTTTGTGACAGAGTTTGAATGTTATACCACTGAACCATAAAGACTAACACGCCTCCCGTCTGTATATCTGAATGCCTCTCTAGGTATAAGCCGAGGTTTCGCCTTCGTGGAGTTTTATCACTTGCAAGATGCTACCCGATGGATGGAGACCAATCAGGTTGCTTCCTAATCACCAAGTCTAGTCTTTACCCTGGGGAATGATGCAATTTGACTAGAAAAAGAACAAAAATTGCGACCCCAGAAAACAAAATGGACATTATTGGACCATTCCCCTCCATTTTTCGAAGGCATGGTGTGATTTTTAAAAAAAAGAGGGGCATTTTATGGACTTTTTAAACAAGATAAGTTTGGGAAATAGGGTTATTGTTTTTGACATAGTTGTGTCTGTACATGAATGTAGAAACTGTTTTAGTATACATGTAAAATACTTTAAAATGTCCATAAATGAATGACTATAGTAAAGTTAAATGTTTAAAGTTTGTAATGCTGAAGAGAAATGACACCTTTACATAGATTTGCAACAAAAGGGCAGACCTTTACATTAATTTAAAACGATTAGTTTGCACAAATAGATTTCAGTTTAAATCAGTTTTAAAAATTTAGGAATGTTTTAGGCATAGATGTTTAAATCCAGCCTAGATGTTAAATCCATTTTAAGTGTTCAGTCAATATGTGACTCTTAGAGTCTA
Organism: Piaractus mesopotamicus; assembly: GCA_023558415.1. NCBI lineage: Eukaryota > Metazoa > Chordata > Actinopteri > Characiformes > Serrasalmidae > Piaractus > Piaractus mesopotamicus. The sequence continues at coordinate 6,876 of JAILXH010213250.1, forward strand.
CATTTTGTTCTTTTGTCTCCTGTGTGAAAGCAAGATAACACAGCTCTAGCAGTCTTTTCATTAAAAGCTGCAGAAGAACTTGTAGGCTGAAAAAATGACTTTAGGCTATTTATGTAGGCATTAAGGCAATATTTCTAGAGGAATAAACAAAACAAAAGTTTTACCTAATACCCAAGCCAATTCTTGGACTAAAGGGAATGTTTTAGCACTTTGATTATTGAATGAGGAGGAATTTTAAGTTCCCTTATGCCGAAAGACTTTGGGCATTTACAATGCGTTGTGTGGAGTCTGTACCTCGTCCCAAGGCCCTGAAGCTCTCTCTACTTTTTACACTCTGCTCCGGCCCCATCCGGATGCTCGGGTCCCAAACAGCACGAACACACACACACACCCACCCACTGACACACGTACATTTTGAGTCCTCCTGGGCGATCCTCCCCCAAACCGTCGTGGCTATAGTGGTTGTTCATGGGCTGAGATCATTAATTATATGTAGAAGCTGAAATAACCCTAGATTTGTGTTCCTCTTGCAGAAGCTGCTCAGCATCCAGGGCAAGAGTGTTGCCATGCACTACAGCAACACCCGGCACAAGTTTGAAGACTGGCTCTGCAACTCAGTACGTTATAAAGCAGTTCCTCAGTTAAAAGTCAAATCTGTTTGAATCACTTCTGTGGACATTTTAGGTGCTGATCATACATAGGCTTGTTAAATCCAGCTTAAGTGTTCAGTCAATATGTGACTCTTAGAGTCTACATTTTGTTCTTTTGTCTCCTGTGTGACAGCAAGATAACACAGCTCTAGCAGTTTTCATTGTAAGCTGCACAAGAACTTATAGGCTGAAAAAATTAAGGTTAAACTTTAGGATATTTATGTAATTCTTTAGTGTGTAAAATTGACTGAAGTCTTATATGGCTAGTAGTCTTTTTACCAAGCAGTAGTCTTGACCAAGCACCAAGTTTGCTTGTCACCTGATGCCCTATAGTAGAGGTTTAAATTAAAACGCTATGACCGGTTACTTGCAGTGCGGCCTGTACAATTTCCGGAGGAGGCTGAAGTGCTTCAGGTGTGGCGCAGCCAAAGCAGGTAAGTAGCTCCTCAACCTGGAAGCTGCTGCCTGCACCCATTTGTAGTCAGGCTCCTTTTTTTCATCAGACGCAGGGATGAAACTATGTATCTAGTCCCAAACATACTGGGAGTAGTTCTCTGTTTAATAGCAGATTCTTTTAGTCTTGTCATCTGGCTTTGACTGAGAGGATGGGTGGAGGTGGCGGGGGAGTTGGTCTGATTCCCAGAGCCGCTATGTCGGTTCAGCTTAGTCTTAGGGTCTGTATATATTTTTCCCTTGATGTGCTTCAGGAGGCTGATGGGACACTGATGTGTTTGTCCACAGACTCAGAAACTACCAGCACTACTGGAGGTACAGACACCCAGCCCAGTGGAGATTACTATGGAGACAGTAAGGATTCATCACGTTTTTTATAATGCGGAAACCATAAATGTTATTGTGTACTGTGGACACAGCTGTATGGCAGTGTGTGAATCTTCATCAGTTAATTGTCGATGTACCTATTTGTCACAGCAATCATCCTGAGGAACATCGCCCCGCTCTCCACTGTTGAGGGCATAATGACAGCTTTGGCACCCTATGCTAACCTGTCAGCTGGAAACATCCGTCTCATCAAAGACAAACAGACTGGCCAGAACAGAGGTTTCGCCTTCGTCCAGCTCTCCTCTCCTCTGGTACATAATCTTTACTTCGTCATTCTTTCGTTTGCAGATTACCGTAGGCTGCAGAGATCCTTAGCATTGCATTATTTAGCGATTGACAATACATGAACTCTATCCCAAAACAAGTGACAGTTTATTTTTCTGTGTCTTGATTTTTAATATTTAGTTTTCTTTGATAGACGGTTGTCAAAAAAATGGTTTAATCATTAGGAACACTGCCCGCTTGCGTTTTTTCTTTTAATGGTGAAAATGACTGACAAATTTGCTCGCTCTTTAGACTGACAGATCCACAGTCTTAAAGGTTCATGTATGTGCCTGACAAACCAACAAGCTAGTTTTAGGTTGTACTAAGATCATCAGGAATTAATGGCCATTTTTTGTGTTGTGGACAAAATTGCTTGTTTTATTTTTTTTTTGGTTAAATTTGCAGTATATTTAATTTGTCCAGGTGTGATGGATAGAAATTTGTGAACATTTATTCTGGTATCTTATTACTTTGTTTTTAACGTAGTTAATGTAGTTACTTTTCTGTCAAAAAAATAGGAAAATAGGTGTCCTCCAGAGCACTAAGAACATACAAAGCAACAGACTGACACTTGGTGTCAGAGTTTTGCATCAAAATGATGTAATGAAATACAGGCTGCAATAATAAAATACTGATAGATATTTCACATGGATGATCTATCTGAATATGTTCTCTAAATAAATTTAGAAATAATCAGGGAAGTACTTGCAGATCTGTTACTCTGAACTAATATGAACCAGCAGCTTTTCATCAGTTAACACGGTGTAAAAGCATCCAGCATCTGTATTGCTATGAAACGTTCGGTCACAGCACAGAGAGCAGGCAGATGCTTGCAAAAGACAGAAGACATTCACGCAGACAACCAGATAGTCAATCAGAATGGAGCTGAGAAAGTCACAATAGTTAAGGCCAGCGTAGCTTAGATATCGGACGCTCTTTAGTTGCGGGCGGAGCGGCTGAAACAATTTCCAAGCTCGTAGTATAGAAGCTGCATACTTCATTTTGAAACCACTTCACAGATTCACATGTTTAGTGCCAAAATAACACGAACATTGCAAGCACTGGTAAATATGGGTTTGTGAATTCTCGTGGTCTGAACATCTCAAATTCCTATATAAAGGACTGATCCATGTCCCCAGGCACGCAATGACACTTTCTGTTGATTTTGTAGGAAGCGTCTCAGCTCCTGACCATCCTCCAGGGTCTTCAGCCTCCGCTCAAGCTGGATGGAAAGACCATTGGAGTTGACTATGCCAAGAGTGCTCGAAAGTACGTGCTCTCTCCCTCAGCCATTATGGAAGTTCACAGGGTCGGTTATTTCATATTGACTGAAGAGGTTTCAGATTAATAACATTTTTCTTGCTTTCCTCAGGGACCTGCTATTGCCAGATGGGAACCGCATCAGTGCTTTCTCAGTGGCCAGTACTGCAATTGCCGCTGCCCAGTGGTCCTCTAGCCAGGTTACTATTCAACTTATGTGGTGTTTTTCACAATTCACTCACTTTCTTTATACCTTAAATATGTCCCGATACCCATGTTCACTCTGTGTATCTTGATAGCCGCTGCAAAGTGTGGAACCTGCGTCCGACTACAGCTGTGTGCAGCCAGGCTATGTGCCTTTTTCGCAGGTTAGCAGATCACACTCCAGTTTTGTTTGATAGATTAATGTTGACAGGAATGTGATCAAAAGCCAACTGACTTATTTCTTTTTTTTTTTTCTTTTTTTTTTTTCCTTGTGTGGTATAGGAATATCCGGCCCATTATCAGCAGCTGCAGGCTGGAGCGGCTGACCCATCCCAGGCCAACGGCATACTTGGAGGTAATATAATTATTTATATTTACAGTGGCATGAAATGGTCATAAAAATTAGTGATTTAAGGATATTTTGGCTTCTAGTTAAATTAGCCTAGATTAAATGATCCCTTTAAAGAGGCATTAATGAATTGCATTGCTTAAACGTAGCCAAGTCCTGGGCTTATCTTGTTTCAGCACTTTCAAAAAAAGTAAAGTAAAGCTAATACTTAATTGACTTGAGCTAGAGGAGCACAGTTGTAATAGGTTGTATGCTCAGTAACACTTGACTTACTCAAATATCATTAGTGGTCATCCACAACCTTTGAGGCTAGGCAGGGGATTCTAGAAATAAGTAATGCACCTTTCTCCTTTGTGCAAGTTTGCGTTGTGTCTAGTAACTATTTCAGTGTCAAGCCTAATTCTGTCTGCTTGTGTGTAGCTGCTCCAGGAATGAAGGTGCTCCCCACTGCTGCAGGTGTGGTCATCTCTCAGGGTGCTCAGGTTTATCAGCCACATATCGCCAGCCAGCCAGCCACACAGGTGAGATGTCCTCAGTATCTCCCAGCTCCTTTTTCATTTTGTTTTTGTGCTCTTGGTTTTTAACATGCGTCCTTTTTGTTTTGTTTTTTGTTTTTTTAAGACTTTGCAGACAATACCGTCTCCAACAGTCACAGCAGCTGCCACCATCTCGGCCCCAGCGACCTCTGCAGTCATCACCGCAGCCCCCACGACAGCCAGTGCTGCAGCTTCCACAACAGCTCCCTCGGAGGGTGCTAAAACTGGTAAGAGCTAAATACTTGGTGCTTGAGTCCAATGAACACAGTCAGTATAAAGTTGTGGATCAAGATTGTTTATCTGTTTATTTTTTCTTTTGACACCGTATTTTTTTTTTTCTCACTAGCTGTCCCAGACACTTCTACCTACCAGTATGATGAGGCCTCTGGCTACTACTATGACCCTCAAACTGGTCTCTATTATGACCCCAACACACAAGTAGGTCACCAGTGGGCCAGCCATACTCAAAGCTGTTTAAAAAAAACAAAAAAACTTTTCAGCAGTATGATTAAAAATGGATAACTCATTGTGGAGCTTGTGCCTGTCCAGTAAACCCCAGGTGATGTGGCTTTGCTGTAGTAATAACTTTATCTGTATTGTGTGTTGCAGTATTACTACAACTCGTACACGCAGCAGTACCTGTATTGGGACAGTGAAAAGCAGGCATATGTACCTGCAGCTGACTCCAGCAACGGAGCGCCGATGGGTTCATCCTCTACCTCCACCCCAGCCAAAGAGGGCAAAGAAAAGAAGGAAAAGCCCAAGAGCAAAACCGCCCAACAGGTTAGATTCTGTGATTTTTTTTGTTTATCAGAAGTGGAGGTGGTTTCTGATATGCAGTGTATGAGGTGTGTGTCGTCACCCCCCCCCCAACAAACAGGGGGAAAAAAAAAACACTTGCAGTGTCTGTTTAGTAAGGACTTGTAGGGTAGGGGTGTATGTGTACAGCTGAACTTGCCATTAAATATGACGCTGTCTTTTGTGTGTCAGATTGCCAAGGACATGGAGCGCTGGGCAAAGAGCCTGAACAAGCAGAAGGAGAACTTCAAGAGCAGCTTCCAGCCCATCAGCCAGGAAGAGAGGAAGGAGGCTGCAGCAGCAGATGCTGGCTACATTCTGTTTGAGAAAAAGGTACCTTCCAGCTAAATATCTGGATTTGAGATTAGTTATGAGTATGTGATGTGAAATCAGCGCTGTGTGTGTTTGCATATGTGCATTGAATTTTCTTTTATATTTAGCAGGCAAGTGGTTTGGAGAGACTTGTATCCGAGGCAGTGAAGGCAACAGAAGAGGAGAGCTCATCCTCAAAGGTTTGTTGCTGCAGCTTTTTTGTTTAACATCTACATACAAACAGAATATGCATGTAACTGCCACATTTTAAACCCCAGCCCATGTTAATTACTTCTCTGATGTCCTGCAGTTGGGTCTGGTGGCAGCCTACAGCGGCGACAGTGAGCCTGAGGAAGCCCCTGAAGGTGAGGATAGGGAGGACAAGCTGACGGATTGGAAGAAGATGGCCTGCCTGCTCTGCAGGAGGCAGTTCCCTAACAAAGAAGCCCTGATCCGCCATCAGCAGTTGTCAGACCTGCACAAGGTACTCTTATTCACTTTGGTTTGAGCTTGGAGCTCCCAAGCAAGGAACACCTGGCTCATGTGACTCTTCCCATTTTTCAGCAAAACCTGGAAGTTCACAGAAGATCCAGGTTGAGTGAAGCAGAACTAGAGGAGCTGGAGAGAAAGGAGACTGAGGTTTGGAGTTTCACTGTACATGCCTATAACTCTTCCTTCTCACTGTTACGCATGCCTGGGTGTATTAAATATAAACCTTTCTGTCTTTTCCTCTGAGCAGATGAAGTACAGGGACAGGGCAGCTGAAAGGAGGGAGAAATACGGCATTCCCGAGCCTCCTGCACCCAAGAAGAGGAAGTTCACCCAGCCTACGCCAGCGGTGTAAGTTAATCTGCACTCGACTGTGCAGTGTTATTATAGTGACTTGTTCCAAAAGATGTTTTTGCTCTTTCATTTGTCTTTGTCATGGATGGAAACCAGACGTTTAATGAAACAATGCTCTCTTGGCAGGAATTACGAGCAACCCACTAAAGATGGACTGAATAGTGACAACATTGGCAACAAAATGCTCCAGGCTATGGGCTGGAAGGAGGGAAAAGGCCTTGGCAGAAACCAGCAAGGCATTACAGCACCTATTGAGGTGAGCTTGGGCTCTTAACCTTATACTCTACTCTGTAGGTCCCACGTGTCGAGCACAAGGCCCGCAGGCCAAGTCAGGCCCCCGGGACACAATCCTATTTGGCCCGCAGAATTATTTTGATTTTCTATTAATGTTGGCTCATTTCACCATGAGCTGCACTACAGTTCCCAGCATGCACTACAACATAATGTCTAGTTCAAGGGGGGAAAGAAATTGCTGTACATAGCTAATGTAGTCTATTTTATATGAAACAATTTTTTTCAATCGTTTTTTTAATCATTAATAGTATTCGACGCCTATTTTTTGCCGATGTAGTTTTGGCATATTTTGAACAAACGGTGGCCAGTTGGGGGTCATGGCAAAATGTTAAGTAAAAATAAATTAAACACATTTAATATGGCCCTTGTAGTGTTTGCGTTTGACACCCCTGCTGCACACATTTATTTCAGTAGCATTGGTCATTGTGGAGAAGTTACTTTACAATAGCTATTTTGACTGAAATAATAATCTAATCTATTTGTCTGACTTCGTCTCCAGGCCCAGTTGAGAATGAAGGGCGCAGGTCTGGGTACCAAGGGGAGTAATTATACTCTGTCACCGTCTGACACCTACAAGGACGCAGTCCGAAAAGCCATGTTTGCCCGCTTCACTGAAATTGAATAAGCTGTTGTGCGGTCCTAGAGTGAGCAGAACCTTGTGTTGCTCTTGCGGCTTTGTCTCCGTCGCTGAAGAATGGACTGTGACTCATAAGCAGAAGACGGAGGAGTTGTTGAGTTAAACTGTGTATATATGTGTACAGAGTGCGTCCTGGAGAAATGTGAAATGTGTGTACGTGTAGGGAGAGCGTTGGACTTTTTCCCCGTCCCCCCGTCCAAGCATGGTCAGAAAACTGTAAAGTTTGTACAATATTATCACTTTTGTATATAAGAGAATAAATGAGACGTCAAAGTATTGTATGATTGCGTGTTTTGTGTTATTCTCTGTATTCAGGTGTTCAAAGCAGTTTGACTTGGCTTTTGTATTTGTTCAAAAAAAAAAAAAATCTGAACCTTTTCAAGTTTTTAAAAATATTCAGAAGAACATAAAATTAGAGAAACTTGTAGACTTTGCAGTATTTTGCAAATGTGTATTTAAGCGTATTTTATAGGTGTAACATTCTGTTCAGACGTAGTGATCTTAACTGTTTTCCAAACACATGTTCAGCCCTCAATGAGCCCTGATTTCATTGGTATTCATTGGTAAGTGGAATGCCAGAGTGCTGTTTTTCAGTCTTGCTCTGCCTCAGCGAGTTGGGAGAGCTGGGAACGGCCAGCTCTGAAGAAATAGGTTGCAACTTTAATTTCATGTAAGTATTTTAATATACTAATTCAGTGTTTGGTTACGATGC
>JAILXH010213283.1:7629-17858 GCA_023558415.1 Piaractus mesopotamicus
TGTAAGCACATACAGAAGTGGTTATAGATAATGGTTGGAAAAAAGCATTTCTTCTAAACTTAAATGGAAGAGTTTTTCTCTTTCAACAGAAACCCACACCCAGGAGAAATCATCAATGAGCCTAATGGCCCAAATGTTTACCCAGGAGCTCTGAAGGACTACACCGGAGATGTATGTGCTCTTTCAATCTGCCTTTATTTTATTAATTACATCCTGAACACTACCTCATTGTACTGCCTTCTTTCTCTGATGCAAGTCATTAGCTCATTACCAAGTTCTTCATGAGCCGGAAATAGTTTTATTAGGATGAATTTGATTCATCAAGACTGCCATTGAGAATCTGTGGTATGAGCATATTCTGTATGTGTTCCAATGACAGCATACTTTTATATGAACTACTTTAATTAAAGAAAATCTTATGAAAGTTATTAAATAACTAAGTGAGAAAGCAGATCTATCCATAATTACATAAGTACATATATCATCTTTACAGGATGTATCAGCTGGGAACTTTCTGGCCGTGCTTCGTGGAGATGAAGCAGGTGTTAGCAAACAGGCAGGGCGGCCAATAAAGGTCTTAAAAAGGTTGTTTTCTTTTGCTTTACAAAATTGCTCATCATTTTGAAGATAAAGAATACAAAAATGTTGAACAAAAGTAAAACAAAGGCAATTACTTTAATAAACTGTCCCAATTTCTTCCTTAACAGTGATGAAAATGACACAATTTTCGTCTACCTGTCGGACCACGGGTGTGCAGGAGTGTTTGCCTTTCCCAAGGAATTTGTAAGCTGCGTTTTCTCAGTTCTGCACTTGACTTATTTAGTAAAGATCAGCATCAAACGTGCTTTATCACATTTCAGCTTCATGCATCTGACCTTGTCAGCACAATCAACAAGATGGCAGAACGTCAGCAGTTCTCAAAGGTCAGCAATTAACTAACACAACACGCTTCACGCTTTTACTTTTTTAAGAATTTGACCCTAATATTTACTCTCTCATACAACTTTGCAGATGGTGATTTACATAGAGAGCTGTTGCTCTGGATCGATGCTTGATCATCTCCCAAAAAATGCTCAGGGTATGTTTTATCAGGGTGTAACTACTAAGGGTGAACAATTTTAATACAGAAAAATTGGAGCAATCTTTAACAGTGTATCATAATTAAAAACTGCATCACTGATATGCCCTTGACCCTCTTCTCATTTACTATCCTCTATGAAGAACAAGAAATGTTGAAAAAAACTGAAAACCGTTAGTTGAATAAAGAACCTTTCAGTGGAAAGTCCTTTAGAGAACCAGTTTTGTAAACCCCATACCTTTTAAAGACTTTCCTTGAACCATATGTCCAAGCCGGGAACTATTTACAAAGAACCTTTATTTTTAAGACTGTGGTCTCCACACTCTTAAAAATAAAGGTTTCTAAATGGTCTTAGCTTGAACATTTTGATAGGTCCATTAAGGCACCTATATCATGGAAAATCTTGCTTGATTTTCCTTGCATTTTTTAAATAAAAGAGTTTGATGTAGTATGTAAACAGCGTTTAAAAATAAGTTTTAAAATGTGGCACTTGCTCCTCAGTCCATACAGTCAATATATTCAAATCTCCTCTTTATTCAGCATACAGCAGTTTAGCTCCATCTGTTCATGCTAAAGTTATAAGGGGTTTTTAAGCCCAGACCATTTTTTAATGAAGCACAGTGCAAGCAGCCAATCAGAACAGAGTTCATGTACATATATCAGTCATAAAGGCGCAGTAACAAAAACAGCCTGTTTAATTATAAGAGATAGTAGAACTAAAAATAAACTAAAGGCTGTTTTTCATACTTATACCAATACAAATACTATATGTAGACCTCAGGGGAAAGAATATGAGAAAAATATAAGAAATGGGCCCTTTAAAGGTCTTTTGGGGAAGACAGTGAGACGGTGATGCTGCAGGTTTTGGCTCCTCTTTGGTTTATTTGAGGGGGCTCTGGATTTGTGCAAGACAATTTTGTGCAAGGACACAGTACTTTGCATCATTTTATATTGAAGTGTATGTTTTCTAAGCTAAACCAGTAAGTGAAGCATGTAATTAGATTTCTGTAGAATCATTTATTACCACATAAAATATTGAAATATTGAATTGAAATCTTGACATTACAGCTGAACATTTTATCTTTACATTTATAGTAACTACTCTGAATATGAACATTTTTCAAACCAGGGTGATATTTGTATGTCATTGCTGTCCAAAGAAAACCATGTTTTTCCATTTTTGTTGATTTTTTATTTTTCTACATCATTTCAACACACCAGCTGTCCTTTATGTTATTTGAAAATATCATGATGAATGAACCAATAGAAATGTTCTAAAATAATATACAATAAAATCTCTTTACATTAACTTACATTGAAAGGTAGGAGTGTTTTTGCCTCCTCCTGTAAAGTTACTATTTTGGAGACAATGACGGTATGAAGAAATGATAAAATACTTAAGCAATGGTAGAAATTCAGTCATTAATCAGCTGATGTGCTGCTGGCGGGTCACTGAAGAAGATTCAAGCTTGTTCTTTTATTCCTGTGTTCTAGTTTACGGGGTGTCTGCTTCCACTCCCTCTGAGTCTCACTGTGCCTGTTTCTATGATGAAGAGAGGCTCACATTTCTTGCTGGTGAATTCACTTCATGTTGGCTGTTACACAGTGACCTGGTCAGTTTTCTTTTTGCTTGACCCTCATGAAATTAAATTATTCTCTTAAACAGTAAATCATTCAACGGCTGTTTATGTGAAATCACTGTGTGTTTTCAAAAGGTCTTTACAGCATTTCTATTCCCTCTTCAAACAGTCTGATCTTACTAGGACAACCTTCCAGGATCAGTTTGTGTATCTGCAAAAGAAGGTCACCCAGTCTACTCCTTGTCAGTATGGCAACAATGTATGTACACATATGCTATGAAATGCTATCAGCTCCAATTCTCCATAGTTTGTGAGGCTGACTACTCCTTTTCTCAGTTTGATTTGGATATTTTTCTTAGAGCAGTTTCACTGAAATGTTAATCTTACCTCAAAAACTGAACTTTGCCTTAACCCCCTAAAGGTTAGGCTAAGTGTTCTTAAAAATTAAGCTTTATGAACTGATGAAAGAGAAACTAATGCAGCTATATGCCCCGATCATGTTTTGTTGATCCTCTAAGTGAAAATAAGTTAACACATCCTCTACTGAGGCCACACTCCTGCACATTTTAATACACAATTACTGTTTGACTGCTGAATTTAACATATTGGGTGTTCAAACGTTTGCATAAGACTGTGTGTCAGTTTAGTTTATGAGAGAGTTTAAGGTGTTAATACAAAGAAATACAAAAACTTCACAAACTAACGCCTCTAAAAGCAAAGCATAGTTTTGTTTCATTTTTTCCACACGTTTCTCCAGGAGCTTAGCAAACTCTTCATCAGCGACTTTTTGAGCAGTTCTGACTCCAGAACTCAGGCACAGCATGCAAGTCGAGCAGAAAATTTCAAACTAACACATCTCACCCCATCACATGAAGTCCCACTGATAATTCAACAGAAGAGAATTCAGAGAGAAATGGACCCAGAGGAAAAGAGAGCTCTGCAGAGGGAGTATGACAAGCTTCTGCAGGTAACTGATAAACACAGACCTCACTAAACCAACGTACTAGTCTTTTTGGTTTCTTTTACAGTTCTGAACAACAGGTTCTGCTCATTTCCACCAATCGTTTCTCAAGGAAGCTCAGAAAGGTTGTCTGACCAGAACACATTTGTCCAGTGTAAAATCTGCAGAAACATACATACATGCTTTTTATATATAGAGCAGCCATATTCTACATTTTTCTTTTTTTTTGCACTTACACTCACTTGTTTGTGTGGGTTTATGACCCAAAAACAGTCATACTTCATTTCCTTTGGACATTTCTCGACCTCTTTTTATCTCTTATGCTGTGTTTACATGTTGGTGGTAGGTGGAAAGCAGCAAACCAAATATTCAATTTGTTTTCAAAGGAGCAATGATGGAAAATTCTGCCACCAGCAGCAGCAACAGCAGCATATCATCGCGGTTAGCGGAACATTCCATCAAGAGTTTAATTTTCTCAGCTGTTGCCGTCAACCACTGTAGTGGAATAAATCAGATGACGCTTTTTTTGGGAGCAATGAATGCCGCATGTCTCAATGTTGAAATCCAGGCAAACCCAGTATTACACAATGAAAAAGAAAGAGTATAAGAGCATTCTTCTGCCATTTTCCACCTTAAAACCCCTATTTGTTCATATTAAGGATTTTCTCCTATATTATTTAGATTTTGTGATGTGTTTATTATGAACTGATGGAGAAAAAAAATTGTTTCCCCACAGAAGACCTTTACAGGCATGACACACTATGAGGCAAACAAAAAATTTCTACAGTGTCCACAAATATAACCATGTCCACTCAAAATGGGAACTTTTGTGACCTCCAGTACAGAAGCATGGTCCAGCACTTAGCTAGCTAACTATAGTTTACTGATATAATGTTAGTGTTGAATGTTCAAATATCGGACATGATATGTCCGTGATCTACATGTCATAAGATGAAACACTGATGAAACAGATGATGAAAGATGAAAAATTAGCTGCAAAATGTAGGTAGATATCTAGAACCTGAGAAGAGTGAAGTGGTCTATTTTCAGCCCTACATGTTCTTCAGAATCAAACATGTAGTACTGAACTACACTGATCATGCCTGCTGCATGTGCCATCTCTAGCAATATTGGCACTGTCGCTCACCACTGCCACTGGTGCGGGGTTGTTTGCCTTGCCCGGGAAATGCTACTGTCAATCATTATGTTCAGTCATTATTATTCATTTTCCCCAGTGAAGCTGTTAAGATGCCAACATGGGTTTATGAGGCACAAAATTCTGTTGTTTTCAACACTAACATATAAATACAGCACTAGATTTAAACAGGCTGTGTTTGTTACTTTTGTCACTGTTGTTTGTTCTTTTAAAGAAAATAAATAGGACTGAAAAGGCACTGCAGGACATTGCTAAGCATGCATGCCCTGATCGAGACCCCACAGCAGTAACGGACAGACGCCCACTGACTCGACTGGACGATATGAAAGATGTAGTAGAGCATTTCAGACGGACCTTCAGCGAGTGGTATGAGGAGCAGGTGAGCCGTGGCCTTAAAACCTGTGATACTACATTTACACACAAGTTTACATACCCCTGGTCAAATTACAAGTTTTGTTGACTTTCTAAATGACAGTAAGTTAACACATCCTCTACAGAGAGCTTAAACCTAAACATTTTTATGCAACTTTTACTGCAAAATTACATTTATTTGGTGAGTTTAACATATTGAGGAAACATAAAACAGAAAATATAAAATGTGCCATATTTTTTTGCTTAAGTCACATATTATATATTTTATTTTTTCCCAATATCTTAAATTCAGCAAAAAGACAGTACTTGTGTATTCAAATGCGCAGAAGTGTGTTCTCTGGAGAGGATGTTAACTCACTTTCACAAAGTGTAGTTTCACCAGAGGCGCCAAAACTTTTAACAACATGACTGTACATGAATTAAGATTTGAGGATTAGGATTATTTGCATCTCTCTCGCTCTCTCTCTCTCTCTCTCTCTCTCTCACTCTCTCTCTCTCTCTCTCTCTCTCTCTCTCTCTCGATCTAGGATGATGCCTTTGTTCTGTCACATTTGCATGTATTTGTGAACCTTCTGGAGTCTGGAGTAAGGGTTGCCAGGTCAGTCAAGAAACCTGACTTAAAAATGTATACAGCCATTTTCAGCTCTAACTTGTTAGAAGGGAAATGTGAGATACAGAAAGTACATCCTGAATGTCATGTGGACAGTCTCAGCTGATGTAATAAACATCTTAAATGTTGTATTTTGCAGGATTAAGGAGGCCATTACATATATCCACTCTTTCCAAGGACTGCACTGAATGCATATGAACTCACAGTCCACCATCAGTTCATTTCAACACTGAAGCTTCTGCTCTCCTGAACTCCTAATCAGTTCCTGCTTTGTTTTGCACTAACAAGCATCAATGATTGATGATGATGAGGACTGCATGTTGCAGAGTTTCAATGATATTAAAATGCAGCACATCATCCCAGTGTCAGATAGCAGACATTTAGTAGCATCTAGTGGCAAATTTCTTTCACTGTATGGCAGCTTTTACAAATCAAATAAACAAGCTAATATCTGTACATGACTTGTTTTATTTAATGTTACAAACTGTACACCATTCCATTAATATACTATGTCTTAGACAGCCTTTGGAAAGTCCTAAGCTTGTGTTGGTTTTCTAGGTTTTTGTCAGGCCTTCAGTTCAAACTGTGTAAGCGTAATAGGCTTTTCTGGTGAAAATATTTTCAATTTCCATTCATCAATATTGAGTACCTTTATCAACTGTACCAACTCTGGAGCTCATGGCACTGGTGTTACTATAGCCAGTCTGGTGACGTACACTCCAATATGTTGTAAAATGAACCTTAAGCATGGTTGGTTGAGGAAGACAACAGGAAAACACATTAATTCAAATTCACTAAGAAACTTGAAATGCAATTATTCTCCTCAGACTTTCTGTTTATTTATTTAATTTTTTTTTTTTTTTTTTTTTTTTTGCCATTTTTCTCCCCAACGTAGTTACATCCTGTTTCACTCGCCAACTAGGACTCCCTTAATCAGTATACTCCCCAGACTACAATGTGCCACCACACCTTTTCAAGAATTATTATTATTATGCTATTATTGATATTGTAATTGTATTATTATATTGTTATTATATGAATCACAGGGGCCCATAGGCTTGTACTGAAAACATCAGAATATTTTTTTATAAGCTGCAAGCTTCTTCTATGCCTGTCTTGATAAGATTCAAATTCCAACCCCTCAGAACAAAAGCAGGTGAATTACCAGTGAGCTGCTGGGCTTATACTTTGATGCAATTTTAAGACAATATGGGATTAATCAACATGAGTAATTAGCCAGTGGACCTAACTATTTAAAAAGTTGGCATATTTTTATAAGTAACATTTTGATTTTATGCCTTTCCCACCAATGTAAATATGGCCTACCTGGGATTTAAAGTGTGCCCACACACGTTATGAAAATCATTCTATATAGAACCATGAACACTAAAGAAGGGTTCTTTGCATCATTAAAGAGTTCTTCAAATTGATAGATAATGTGTTTTAAATGGTTCTGTACATAACCTTTTTGAAAAGGGTTGTTACAGGTTTGACATCATAACCAAAGAAGAACCCTCTTTGATGCTGTATAGAACCCTTTAAAAAGGTTCTATATAGAACCATTAACAGCACAATCAGCAATCTGAATAACCTTTAATCATGCACATGGTTGTTTGAGTGTCATGGTTCTATATAGGACCATTTTCTTTCCTAAATAACCCTTGAAGAACCATAATTTTTAAGTGTGCAGAACTCTCGGATTTGAAGGCTGACAATTTACCCCTGAGGCACTGGGCTTTTACTGTTGCAGTACTTTTGTAACAATAAAATTAGTGGCAATGTGTTGTTCTGGTGTTCTCTCGACTGCATTCAATGTCTAGCTAAAGCATAAGAGATATAGACATAAATAATTAAATTGCAAAAGTCAAGCATTAATGTCAATTCTCAGTCATGAGTAATTCTCAAAACTTGCAAATGATCAAGGGCAAAACTACAGAATTCCTCCTTCACCTACTTCACCTCACCTGATAGGCTAAATGATTTTCCTGTTTATTCTCGTTATCCAAAGGTTTCTCCTTCACTCTTCAGTCTTTTTCCCTTCACAACATCAGATAGCTGGTATGCTATAAAAGCTTACGTGACAATATTTTATCTGTCAGAATGATGTATTAACTAAAAGTGGACAAATTGTGGCTCTTTGAGCACCACTGTCATCACTGCATTTACCAATGGTATGCCAACAGGTATGGGTGCAGTGACAAATGTGACATCAAACGAATATCTATCTACTAATTGATATCAAACTGGGTCAGTTTCCTCAAAGTAACACAACATACAATGCTGTAAAGTTCTGTGAGAATTGATCTAAATATTCCTGATCCATAGCTATTTTTGTGAAATGCCTTTCTTGCCTAGGTAGATGCACACAAGCTACATCTACCCTCCAAGTTTGGAGACTGGATGGCTTATAGTGTCTTCTCCACAACACATTTTTCAGGAGAAAAAAAAAATTAATATGTGGGGTCCAAGAGCCAATCAGCTCAAAGAAGTCTAGTACATCAGACTGGGGCCTTTTCACAAATGGAGAATATGTGGTATTGAGTCAGATAGGGAGTCCTTCTTATGTTCTGATTATTGATCAAGTTTAGTACAGATTAGTACTAAATTAGTACAGCCTGTCAAATGCCTGTTGAAAGCTGATCTGTTGATGGCGTCTGCAGTTTTCCAATTATCTGGTCATTTTTAAAAAATGAAGTTCAAAGATGCAGCATGCAAAATCCCCACTTAATTGGATTTACAGATGCTGAGAAACACCTACTTAGCTAATGAAAATTGACAGACTACCTCAGAATCTTTTGACACACAAGCCTATCAAGTTTTTAGTCAACAGAGCTCTAATAAAGAAGTAATAATTGGCATGTGGTGTCCACATTGTTTACATATGTCAGTAATTTATTTTTTCTTTTTATTTTCTGCAGATAATTGGATACCAGTTTCATGAGGATTAGATGAAAACCTTAGCACAAGTTCTCAAAAGTAGGTTTTTCAAAAATTGCAAAATATCTAAATTTTTTGGGGGGCGCTGTTTTGAGTTTTGATAAATTTTGGTTTAGTATGAGACAAAAATCAGCAACAGGCCAAAAGGAGATACAGGCCAAAACATAATCTCCTGCGCCTGAGTAGTCGGAGAAAGTACAAACTATTGACCAATGTCTGTAGGCCTTATGGTTTGGTCTGCATGATTCGTTTAAGGGAAGAAAAATAATGTATTTGAATCTTAGCAAAAATAAAAAAAAGACAAATAAGACCATGTCAGTGTCATCTGACCCTGTTATTGCTACAAATTAGGAGTGAGTAATATAGAAAAATTTAAATATCACGACACATGAAGAACTTTTTATTATATTTTGTTTTTCTGAGAACAGAAAAAGCACCAGTAGTGCCATATTCAAAAACACTATAAAAAACTATGATTCTTATTCATCATTTTTCATATTGTGCTGCACTAAATCCAGTCAAACAAGACTAATTATGTTGTCTTTGTACTGAAACACGCAGTTGTTTAGTGTTCTTTTTTACGTGTTGCCAATATCCACAATATGCTTAGCTTAACATGATAAATTTTTACCTAGTGTTGATAAAATATGATCATATTTCTCACTTCTACAACAAATCTTGTTCCTTGGTAGATTTAAAAGGCTTAACTGCTGCCTTTTGCTTGTGCATTAATTCACTTACAGTTAACAAAGTAAAAGAGGCTGATACAGAATAAATTAAAACACTTCCTGTGGTCCTTTAAGAGTTTAAGAAAATGAAAGAAAAGAAGATTATACAGAACAAAGTGATGGCTTTTGTGTGGGGGTGCTTTTTGTAAGACTGAAAATGAAATTAAAAGTTGTTTAGTCTGTTCTCGATATCTGAAACACGTACCAGTCAATGACACCGGTAAGATAAAATATCTTCATGTTTGTTATCTGACAGTAATTAGTTTCCAAACTAAGCTACACAGAATAAATTGATATCCTTCTTGTGGAAGAGCTCTTTGTAAGAGTGAAAATGAAAAAAAAAAAGTTGTTCAGTCTGCTCTCTGTGTCTGAAAGAGGCCCCAGGCAGCGACACCGATAAGATGTGATGTCTTCATGTATGTTATCTCGACAGTGATGGATCAGCTCTGGATGCAGCAGTTCTGGGTCTGGGTGGGGTCCTATGTATGGAGGGTGTGCATGTATAAAAATGATGCAGAGCAACAATCTTTGTAATTATTGTTATTTATGAACGTGAAACAATGTTAGAATGTGTGTTCACCTCTGTATGGAGGTGATGTAGGTCTAAGTATACTGGGGAGAGAATGGGGATTTCGGACAGCTAGAAGAAAGGAGAGGTTATGCAGAATAAACTGGAAATATGTATTTTTCGAAATAGTCGTTTCATGACAGCCTCTGAAATGTTGTGGCATTTTTTTTTTAGGTAACAATATTAATCACCAATCATCAATGCTGATAGTATCTGGTGCTCATCATATAGTATCTGGT
>JAILXH010213313.1:8359-20276 GCA_023558415.1 Piaractus mesopotamicus
AGGCTAAACTTTTACCAAAACTGTCATAAAGAGACATTGAATGCCTTGGATGTTCTTGTCACCTCTAATGTGAACAAATTTCTCTGTAACTCAGGTTTCACATCAGACCATTCAAGTTTACAAGTGTGAATTGAACATGAGCACTCTGTTGTTGCTTTCCTGGCAAATTTTTGAAAGCATACCTTTACTTTAGTAGTTTTCAATGTAATGTGTGTGTTTTATCTGTCAGTAACCAGCCAGTTATCACAGAAAAGAATGTTGACGTTTCCATATACTTGGAAAAGAGCAGAGAACATGTTCATTCAGAACGCATTTATAATAGATTTTCTAGATCCAAGGCTTTCATAAGATGAATGAATATTGAATACTACCTATAGAAAAGCTCACTGAGTGTTTTTAGCCTCTTTTATTTCCATGTAATTGGTCTGTGCACAGTCACACTCAGGTATGCTCCTCATACAGAAATTGTTCATGTAGAGAAGTTGAAGGACGTGTACTTACTTGATGTCTTAATTTTTCTCCCCTTTTATTCACCTTTCCTTCCTGCAATCCCATCCTCCTCTCGTTGGCGCGGACACAGACCGGGAGTCAAGCACGGTAAGTGACAGCGAGGGCGTCTGCTTGACATTGACTTTGAGTTGCGCTGTTTGCTGATGGGGGCTCTTTGTGCGGCATTAGAGCGCCGAGGCCTGCCGGGAGAGGGCCCGGCTGCATTACTGCACACTAAGCCCTTTTAAATAAAGTAATGAAAGGGAAATGGAGTCTGCAGTTTAATCCCGCTCCGCCTTTAATCCAGGTGAAAAATGAGCGGCGGCGCAGGCCAGGGATTAGCAGCTCTATAATTTCATCACAATTAAAAAAGACTTTGACTCTGTGTCTTAAAGGATTTGTCCTCTGCACTACCCCAATTTATCCCCCCCCACCCCCTTTCCCTTTCTGGCTCGTCTCCGCCCCACTGTCGCTGTCGGAGACTGGTCTTAGCCAGTCTCACTTCTTTCCTCCTTTCATTTGTTCTTTTTTTTTTCTGGTCTCCCTCCCTCTGTCTGTCCTCTCTCTTATCATTTGATCCTTCCCTTCTGTCCTTATCTGTTCCATATCCTCCAAATGCCTGTTTGTGTTCTCTTTGTCCAGTAAGCTGGCTACGAGCAAAGCCTCTGACTGTTTGCGTGTTGAATGGGTGCAGTCATGTCTGCAGAAATCAGAGCCTGTTGCTGATTAGCGCTTAGCTCTGCGGCGGCCATTCCGCTCTACGGCTGCCTGGTCTTCCGCTTGTCACGGGTCATCTGATAGGGCTGCTCGAACTTCGCCTATTGAGTGATGTTAAGCCTGCCTTAAAAGGGCAGCCAATTAAACCTACTGGGGAGCAGCAGTTCCATACACATGCATAGGCTCTTCCTTCATCTCATGCTGTCGATGCAGTCTAGATCTGTTTATTACTTGAGGATTAGGATACGGAAGAAACAGAAGCGGAGATGGACCACACTGACAAAGGCCACATTGAAGCGTGCGTGTTGGCTGGTGCTGCAGTGTGTGAGCTGGTCAGTGCTGGGCCTTCTATTGTTTCATTCCCAGGAGAGCAGATTTCCCCCCCCCCCCAGCCTTGAGAATACTTCCCTTAGCCCAGCCACATCCTCCTTTTTATCCCTCTCTCTTCCTCTCCCTCTGCCTCTCTGTCTCTCTCTGGATGAATAGAAGGCTGTCAGGCAAAGAGAGCGTGGGCTTGGCACCGTGGTTTTGGCCCTGGCATGTGTGCCCTGGCACTGCCTTTCTCACTGCGTCTCTCTCTTTCTCTCTCTCTCTTTTTGGCTCCGAGAGGATGCCATCCTGCTCAGGCATGCCCACAGAGGCAGCGCCACTCAATGCCCAGCCAATGTGGCTGCCAATTTTTTTTTTTTTTCCCCTCCTTTTCCTCCCTACTCATCTAGTTCTGTCTGATTCTCTGTTGAGCCACTCTGTTTTAGTATGTCACTCTCCAGACAGGCAGCCTCAATCGAGGCACCTCATTCAGTTCTCTCCCCTGTCCTAGTTTGCCCACTTTGTCTTCCTTGCCCCTCCTGCTCTCATTTATTTATTTACTGTGGCAGAACCCCACCAAGAGCAATAAATGGAGCAAGTGATCTTGGCAGAGGGCCGAGGAGAGTGGACAACATGGTCTCCCCCTGCTGCCTCCCTGTTCAGCCCTGCTAAGTGTAGAGAAAGGTTGACTGTTGGCTTGTGTTTTTGGTTTAGGGGTGGGATGTGGGGGGTGCCGGAGGATAGGAAAACAAGCTGTCCTCTGGCTGGTTAACTCTCAGGGAGGAAGCCTGCTGATTCTGGTCAGCTTGTTTGTGTTTCACTCCGTTACACCCCTCATCCTCCCCTCCTTCCCTCCTCCATCCCATCATCCCTTCGTCCCTGTGCTGTCAGGATCACTTTCCTCCCGAAGCGGCTGTCCAGTTGGCTTGTTGTGGCTGGATAAGGCTCCATGCCGGTTGCCCAGGACTGTAGGGTTAGGCCAGGCTGTTTGAAGTGCAGTGTGGTTGGCCCAGCCTGGGAGCTCCTCTCTTCAGCTCCAGTTTGCTCAGCTGTCCTGCCTGCTTTGCTTCACCGGGTCTGGGTTCTGTAGGATGGTGTGCGTGCACCCACACACACGCACACAGCTTCTCCCTGGCTGCCAGTCCACTGCTGATCTAACACGGTGCAGAGCTTAACCCTCCGCTCCAGCCTTGTTTACTTTCGACAAGGGCTGGATTTACACACACGCCTTGTTCAAAGCCCCCGGTGGCCCCAAGTCGCCTCTGATATTTGTGTTAGGGCTATTGAGAGCCCTGTCTGTCCAAGGCTTTACTGGCTATTTACAACTCCAGACTGCTGCTGCGATGAAGAGGTTTCTGTACTGGGGGTTTTATTAAATATCTTTTAGCATAGGATCTTATTTACTGATTTAGCAATTTTTGGCTTGACTGAATTTTGGACTTTATAATAGTTCATAGTTTATAGCCAAAACACTACATATAAGACAGATCAAACAAACATTGTGTGTTTTTAATATGTAATAGCACACTTAGTATCTTGTAACATTAATGTTAAGCATTCTGAACTATTTTTGTGCCTTCACATCTGCAGAATAACTCAGTATCGCCATCGGACAGTCTGAGGGCCAGCGAGAAGCACAGGGGCTCGTCTGACTACAGTCTGGATCCAAAGAAACGCAAAATGGAAGAGAAGGATAATATGAGCAGATATGTAAGTGTGCACAGTAATATGAACTACTATTTTTGTTTAACAAAGTATTTTAGTCCAAGTCTGTCTACATCTGTCATTTTACTTACAAAGAACATGCTGTTTTGTTGAAAATATTCCATTGGGCATTAAAAATTTAAATGTCTTCTGTCTGTTTCCTGCCATAGGACAGTGATGGTGACAAAAGTGACGACCTGGTGGTTGACGTCTCCAATGAGGTACCCTTTTATGGAGATTACTTACTTGCTGCAAATCCGTGCTTATATAGCATGTATGTGTGTGTTCTATTTATGTGTGTTTGCACGTTTTAATTTGTTCGCATGTTTTTTCCATACTTTCCCAATAATTCCTAATTCTCAGCACTATCCATCTCTCAACTTAATTTGTTCCTAACCTGGATGTCACTGCTTTTCACACCATGTAAAGAGCTACTGTTGTGTTCTTTTTATGTTGAAAAAGAAAAATTATGTTAAAATATATTAAAAATGTTTTTATTTTAGTTTGTTTCTTGGAAAGCAACAATATAATGGATAAAAGATATTGATATGTTGACACCCCTGATTGGTCATATTCAAGCTCTGGGTTCTTGTAAATATCTTAACTTTTCTGCCTGCAGGACCCAGCCACCCCGAGGGTCAGTCCTGCTCACTCTCCTCCAGAGAATGGCCTGGACAAGGCCCGGGCACTGAAGAAAGATGCCCCCAACAGCCCAGCCTCTGTGGCTTCATCTGGGAGCACCCCCTCGTCCAAAGCTAAGGATCACCCACATGTAAGGACTGGAAACACTACTGTTTTCTGTGTTGCTAGCTCGTTTAGTATAATGGCACTGGGTTTTAATATAAGTCTGGTCCAGCGCTGACTAGAAGCACATCATATACGACCACTTTGCTTCTGTTTGAGCCTCTTCCACTGTTTCACTGCTCTTAAACTAGTCAGAGGCTGAGAGAGAGAGAGAGAGGGATTAAAGCAAAGTGCAGAGATGAATCGGGTCTCCTCCCTGTCCCTGAGTGTGTGGGAGCTTTTGATTCCATCCTGGTCATAATGAGCTGTCAGGATTTGATTGGATTAGTTGGCAAGAGCACTGTGATAGCCAATCTCTCTCTCTCTTGTGCTCTCTCTCTCTGTGTTTCTTTGTTTCTGTGTTTTTAGATTGGTTTCTAATTATCCTTCCACTGCTTCATACAGAATGATAAGTCCTCCACCCCAGGCCTGAAGTCTAACACCCCCACCCCACGTAACGACGCCCCTACACCAGGAACCAGCACCACCCCTGGCCTCCGGCCCATCCCCGGCAAGCCCCTCGGCATGGAGGCCTTGGGTAAGATCATATGCACACACATTCAATACATTCCAAACCTCATCTTTTCAGTAATCATTTTTTTTTTTTTTCTTAAAAATGTGAAAATGCCATTTCATGTGTGTTTTCATGGTGACTGTGCCAATAGCAACGATCCAAAATTATTTTCAATAAAATCTCTTTACAATAATGATATTAACATTTTGGTTCTCCTGTAAAATGACCATTCCAGGGGTTTTGTTACAACATTAATGTCTTGAAGACTTCAGTGAGAGTTGCCTTTACTCACGCTGAGCACTTTTGTCCCTCCCTCATGCCAGCAGCTCCTGCCCTGCGCACTCCGTTGTCCTACGCAGCTCCATTTGCGATGATGGGTCACCATCCAGAGATGAACGGCTCTCTGACCAGTCCAGGCGTCTATGGCCTCCACATCTCTTCCGGGATGGGTGCAGCTTACGGCCGATCGCCTATGGTGAGATTGCTCCCTGTCCTCTCAGCACTTTAGGGGCCGTTGTGCATATTTGGAATCCTTTAGTGGTTAAATATCGTTTTGTGTTTTAACTGCCAGTTTGTGTGCTCTGTCTGGCAGCAGAGGAAGTAGGAGGCTTGTGGGTGTGGAAATAGACTTGAGGCAGAAAAAAAGTGGTGCTTGCTTGTTTTAACAAGCCTTTCTATAGTGAAGAGAGAGGAGCTGGAGTTTAGATACAAATTGTGGCACACTGTTCATTTAATGTATGGGTGTGTGTGTGTGCGTGTTGTGTTTTTATAGCCGGGATTCGATCCACATCCTCACATGCGGGCTCCTGGTCTCCCAACCAGCCTGACGTCGATCTCTGGAGGAAAACCGTGAGTACTTGGCTTTTAAATGTGGTCAGTGTGGGTGTGTGTTAACACAGTGTTTACAGTGAAGACAGAAGTGTGACTGGAGGTATTTGCATGAATGTGGAACATAGACAGTAAAACAAACCACACCAACTGTTCTTATTTTTATGCTTGAAAATAGCCTGTTTTTATTTTGGGTGAAAAATTACTATTATAATTGATTAGAATCAGTTCTAACATTGTAGTTGAGTCACCTCTTTCAGATCAATGCATCATGATGCGCTGCTGAATAATGCTATTACCAATTACTAGAAGCATTGATTATGCATAGCACTAAACTGATGTGTTATCTAGTTCAAGATAGGAGAGACACTTTTTGTTCAAACAGATCTCTCATCTCGTGTTCTTTCTGCCCCAAACAGAGCGTACTCCTTCCATGTGAGCGCAGATGGGCAGATGCAACCAGTACCTTTTCCTCCAGATGCTCTAATTGGCCCGGGCATCCCACGCCACGCCCGCCAGATCAACACACTGAGCCACGGAGAGGTGGTTTGCGCAGTAACCATCAGCAACCCCACCCGCCACGTCTACACAGGTGGCAAGGGCTGTGTGAAGATCTGGGATATCAGCCAGCCTGGCAGCAAAAGTCCTGTGTCTCAGCTGGACTGCCTGGTAAAGATCAGGGCTTGTGGGCATGTCTACACTTCGTGCTTGTTAAGAAATGCTGTAGTCGACAACTGTATCAATAATTGAATTTTTTTGAATTTTTAAACAATTTCACATGAAGTAGAGTGACCATTAGACGAGTTAACTCTAAAGATGGTTCATTTGATTATATGTATTTAGCCATGATGTAACTAAATTAATTATTGTGACTGTTTACATATTTAGCAGGTGCTCTTATTGAGTGGTTTTCAATACTGTAAATATTGTGTTGGGAGTCTTCCCAAAGACTCTTACAGAAGTAGCTTTTCTGCCTGGGTGTGTTTGCAAATACAGATAGGGTAGCAAGTTGCAGACTGTAACTTCAACATTGGGCCGGTTAA
Organism: Piaractus mesopotamicus; assembly: GCA_023558415.1. Lineage (NCBI taxonomy): Eukaryota > Metazoa > Chordata > Actinopteri > Characiformes > Serrasalmidae > Piaractus > Piaractus mesopotamicus. The sequence continues at coordinate 14,747 of JAILXH010213313.1, forward strand.
TGATGATAATTCAATTTTCCATGTATTGGCATTAATATATCTGCATCAGATGTATTGTGCAGCCCTATTGCCTGTGCTTTAATACTTGATGTCAGGGTGGAGTCACTGCTAGTCTGACAAAAGTCAGCTTAACTCCTTGAACTGTAGGGTTATTATTCAGTTATTAATCTTGACTTACTCTTCAGTGGCTACTGTGATTATGCAGTAACTGCTATACAGCTAATATGTCAGATATATAGTTATGAGAGTGAGAAATCAAGTGTTTTGACCTTATGCAGGCCTTTGCAGTTTAAGAGGTTATTATTGAATGCTGAGTGTCACTTTAAGTGAGATTCATCTAATAGCAGTTTGTCTTGTTACTGAAACTTTGCATCCATCCATCCATCTATCAGTTACATGTGTTTTGTTTTATTAATGCAGGGGAGGGGAATTCTCTGGAATGAATGAGTAATAATCGTGATGTAATTCTTCAGTTTAATTGACCATAATTCCTCCATTATCCTCTTCGGTGGATGGAGCTGTAGTTCTCCGGAGTGCTAAAGTCTTCTGTTTCTCCACAGCAGAGTGGGAGGGCAGTGTGGATTTGATGAGCTGTTCAGTGGCCATCATAAAGTGATTTAATTTGTCTGAAAGCTCCCAGTTATTGATCTGCCCCGGCGAGAGATCCAACCTTCTGCTGTTAATCTGAAAATGTGCTGCATCCTATCTGGAACTGCAACCAGAAACCTTTTAAAAGCTCCCCGCCCCCCAGTGTGCACTCTTCTACAACCTCTTATCAGCCTTTTCTCCTTCTCCATTAACCTTCATAATCACAGCACTGAAAGGGTAGGGCTGAGAGAAGAAAGACGCGGAGGCTGCCGGCTCGCTTGAAGCCATGCCATTTTGTTTTCACCTCCTCTGAAGTAGCGTTTATTGCGGGGAGTAGAGAAGGAGACGCGTTACAAAAGACTGGGAGGGGAAAATTATATTAAATTACAAGCTGTTCTCAGGAAATATGGACAGAAAAATTTCCTCAGGGTGCTTGAACAATTCCTCCTTTGCAAACTAGCATTCTCTCTCTCATTCTCTCTCTTTCTCTCTCTGATTCCCTCTCTCCTCCTCTTTAGAACAGGGATAATTACATTCGGTCGTGTAAGCTGCTCCCTGATGGCCGTACTCTGATCGTGGGCGGTGAGGCTAGCACTTTGACGATCTGGGACCTGGCCTCTCAGACGCCTCGCATCAAGGCTGAACTGACTTCCTCGGCTCCAGCCTGCTATGCATTGGCCATTAGCCCTGATGCCAAGGTCTGTTTCTCCTGCTGCAGTGATGGGAACATTGCCGTATGGGACCTCCACAACCAGACCCTTGTCAGGTAGGTAGTGTTTTTTTCATACCTCTCATTTTATGTAAGTAGTTCAGCCAAATATCAAATTTGCATACGTGCGTAATTCAGGTGTAGTTGATTAGCCAAGGCTTTATTGCTCTTTGCTTCTTTAGTTGTATCATGAAAACTGCATGCCCAGAAAATGACAACCAAACTCTTGCATCAAAGTGCGTGGAGCTGTTAAATAATCTCTAATAGACTTGCTTATGTGGTATCTTACACTGTATGATGTAGTCATTTGTTAAAATGGACAAATGTATGTCGCATAGCTAAAACCACTAGTAGCACCTATCTTGAGTCCTTAATTGTCTATACGCTTGACTAGTTTTATCGAAAGCAATAAGACAGCGCCCAAATAATGCCAAGATAACAAAGCTGATCACAACTGAGACATGGAATAAACAGATTCTGCCACGCCAAAGCTGTCCACTGTAGACACCAGCAGAGAGAGGCTTAGTTTGATTTAGTAAATTAAGTGTTGATGTGCTCGGTTATTCAGGAAAAGTTGAAAGAGTGAAAGATAAGTCTGTGGTTTGTTGGTGGTCTTGCAGGCAGTTCCAGGGGCACACAGATGGAGCCAGCTGTATAGACATCTCTCATGATGGTACCAAGTTGTGGACAGGAGGCCTGGACAATACTGTTCGGTCCTGGGACCTGAGAGAGGGACGGCAGCTCCAGCAGCATGACTTCACCTCACAAGTAAGAGACACACAAACACATTGGTCCTCCTACAAAATGTTTCTCACACCTGATTCAGCTCAAGATGTGCTTGATCATTAGCTAATGATGTGTTAGAACAGGGAAAATGAAGAATTGTGTGTTGATAGGGGAACTCCAAGACAAGCTGGACATAACATGTGATTTGTGAAACACACACTAGCTTTTAGAAACAGACAATTTGTGCCATTCCATTTTGCAAGCTCTTCAGTACAAGCCATTAGTCCGATGGTATATAGTTACACTGAAACAAATGCCTCGGGCATTTCAAACTGTGTCAGGCGGTCCTGAATGTAATACTTAACTGTGATGTCCAGGCTGTAGTATGTTTTGGGAATAACGGTTTGGTGCTTCTGCTGCAGATTTTCTCTCTGGGCTACTGTCCAACTGGCGAGTGGCTGGCTGTAGGCATGGAGAGCAGTAATGTGGAGGTGCTTCACCACACCAAGCCAGACAAGTACCAGCTCCACCTGCACGAGAGCTGTGTGCTTTCCCTCAAATTCGCCTACTGTGGTAAGGCAACCTGTACAGAACACTTAAAGAAACTCTCCAATTGTAGCCTTTATTGTGCTTTTTATTAAAGCAGTAAGCCATGAGAGGCTGTGTGTTAGTGACTTTACTGTGGTTAAAGGAGATAATTCACTCATTGAGATGTAAATAAAGTCATTCAGAGTGGCTTAATGTGAATAGTTCATTGTAGAAAATCTTACTGGCTCATTTTCTTTAGAAGGGTGGTGATAGAAACCAGGGGTGCAGTATCTAAAACACAAGTATGGCCATTTTATTTACTATTTTAATTGACTAGTGAACCTGTATGTGCCATCTGCCACAAATAGAATAAAAAAATGTTTTAGGCCAAAACATCATCAGGCATAATATTTTAATCTGAACATTTTCTGTGATGTTGCTACACTTCAGACATCTGGTTCCTATGAACCTGTAAACAATTCTGGCTCTGTAAGTTTCTCTAAAACATAGCATTTCACATCAGACCCCTTTAATGACTTTGTTTACACCTTGATTTAATCATGCAGAAAAATAAATTCTGCTGTTTAGATTTATTAGCCATAAGAAGACTGTTTACACTGTTTATCTTTGGAGGTAGCTCAGTTGATATTTGAAGTAATCTGCTTTATAATAATCTTTAATCAGTCTTTGTTTTTAATCAAGTTGTGTGAAATGTCTAAAAAGTTCTAGAAAAACCTAAAATTGTAATGTGTGTTTTTTTTTTTTTTTTTTTGCGCATTGATCATGTGTCTTTTGTACGCACCAGCATACCGGTCTGTTCCCATATCATACAGATGCTGTTGCGTTGAATCAAATAGCACCTCACCTTGGCTCTGTCCTTGTCCATTAGAGTGTATATTTTCCTTCAGCGCTGCTATGTGTACCCTTGCGTTCCTTTTTCCTGCGCTGACTGTCAATGTGTTTCCTTTCCGCCGTAAAGGTAAATGGTTCGTGAGCACAGGGAAGGACAATCTGCTGAATGCCTGGAGGACTCCCTATGGCGCCAGCATTTTCCAGGTGCGTCAGTCAATATCTTGGCTCTCTCCTGTTCTCCCACGCGTAGCGTTTACGTGCTCTGAATGGGCTCTGCTCCAGAAGGGCAACGTGAAGGCTCAGCCAGCGCCCTCCCCCTCCAGCTCGTCAGCTTCAGGCCCGTTACAGCTCTGATGGGGCTGTGATTGATGTGTTCTTTACATGCAGCTGTGCAGGCTGGGATGGTAATTTGAATGCTTTTAACTCACTGACTGGGAGGTGTACAGGAGGTGATCATCTTGATGACGTGAATGCAAGGTTGAAGGTCTGAGCCGTCAGCCTGTTTTTCTGTGGCATTCTTAGAAGTTGTGATGGCTGGGCCTTGCACATTTGAAATGTCTCCGCTTTCATAAATAACAGAAGAGTGAAGCTTCTGAATTTGAGGAACTGAAGGAAAGATGATTGCACTGTTATTATTGTTATTATCGTCACGTAAGACAGAATTCAAGACGGGGAATTGTGGCTAACTTCTCGTTCTGATTTGTGGAAGTAGAAAATTTGATGACTATGACTAAGCTTTTTTTTTTTCCCCCCTCTCGTTTCTCTCTACAGTCAAAGGAGTCCTCGTCTGTCCTGAGCTGTGACATTTCTGCTGACGACAAATACATTGTGACAGGATCCGGTGACAAGAAGGCCACAGTTTATGAAGTAATCTACTAGATTCGGGAGTGATCCACTAGATCCAGTGACCTATGACTGGAGCTTCTCTTTTGGCCTCGTTAAGAGTGGAATTGGGACGAACACAGCCCCTCCCCTTTCCTACAAAGACCTTCAAAGAGGAAACCATGTCGGGGTTAAATTTGTCAACTCGGATTACATAACTGATGTGTTTGATAGATTTTCGTGTTACTGGAACAGAACCGCTCCAGGGCCTTTTGGAGACCTACTGGTCAGTTTATCTGAGGACCTCTCCCAGATGGCACTAAAGAAGTACATATTGTCTTGCCTTTTACTTTGAGTCTGCTCACGAGATTCGCTGGTTGTGTGCCTATTCTTCCTTGCGTTTGTCCTTTTTTTTTTTTTTTTCCCCCCCTCCATCTTTCTTTTAACAAAAAGCAAATGATCTGTGATGCAACATGAAGCAGTGCTTCATTTTTAGCCTCCTGCTCCCTGGATGACTTGTGAAAAGTGTATATATGGAGTAATAAAAACATTTTATAAATATATATGATGATATGTATATATATTTCCTTGTCCTGGTATACTTGTGATGGGTTTCTTTTGTCCTCATGTCCTCGATGCTTGATAAATGTAGATTAGGACCTACTTTTTTAAGATGAATTTGTTTTTTTTTTTGTTTTTTTTCCTCCTTATTTTATTTTGATTTTTGTAAGTGCACTCTCTGGGTTGCCAGTTGATGATGAGGTCTCTGAGGCAGCATTTAAAGAGGACATTTGTAAGCTTGGCTGGGCTCTGCAGACGCCTGGATGTGAGCTGTTTGGTGGCTGTGGATTCAGAACTTTGATGGGCATGGTGGATGGTAGTTCATGGATGGATGCCAAACTGCATTGAACTCTGCCAAGTACCAGAGAGCAACCAGAGGAACGTGGGGAGATGTTTGTAAATTAAAACCAATATTAAACTTGGAGAATTAACTAACTGTACTGCTTGTCTGTCCCCTTGACCCCATCTCGTGTCGTGTTTGTTTCGGTGTGGGAGAGGAGTAGAAGGTCGGGTCAGTCAGTAAAGTGTGAATAAAAGAGGAGCACCCTCAGACTTTGCTAGAAGTGAAGATCCTAATGACTGCTACCAGTATCAGGGGAGTCAGTACAGCCCAGAGGAACTTCGGCAAACCGTCCCGCCTAGCTCCATTTTGTTTTTAACCACTGATGGCTGGAATACGCATGTAGGATCAGTGCAGAGTGCAGGTTTATATGACCCGGTTGTTCCACTTGTGTTTTTTTTTTT
>JAILXH010213366.1:0-17006 GCA_023558415.1 Piaractus mesopotamicus
ACACACACACACACACACACACACACACACACGGTCTCTCTTTAGTGTTTATATTCTGGATCTATCTCATCCAACATCGCATTTTAATCAGACTTCAGTTTTTGTGCGAATCCAGTCTGACTGCAGCCCTTACAGAAACAGAATCAGATGTAAATAAAGTGCTACATATGCTACTGAACTGGAAGCAGATCAGGTCATTTCAGCAAAAATATTATTATACATGCACATAACCTGTAGCAGAAATAAAAACAAATACTAAGCATTAAAACCACACAAACGCAATAAGCTACAGAAGCATGTAGGGTCAATTAAAGTGAGTCTAAAACAACAAACTCTTTCAGAGCTGTTCAACTTTAGACACCGTCGAGGAGAGTCTTCAACAGAAAACCACTGACGGTGTAACTTAGTCCAGAACCAGGCGCACTGAGGGTCTGTAAATCAGCTCAGGCTTTTGTTAATGGCCATCATTGTGCACTAGGTGGCGCCAAAAACAAATACAAAAAGATCTCTCAACACAAACCGCATCGCAGCAATGCAGAGGAAGCTGGTGTTCGGTGTGAAAGCACCCATGAGCCGTTTGGTGAAGGTAGTCCTTTTGGCGTGTATCCTGAGGTGTTCATGTTAAGTTTGGTCTTCTCTGCTTTTGTTCAGGTGCAAAAAAAAAAACACACATTAACGTCTGCAGTGTATTTTCTTCTGGAATAGATTTCAAGTGCACATAATTATCATAAAAATATGAGTGTTTCCTGTGTCATAATAATAATACGTTTTGGCATAAAACCACTAAACATATACTTGTCCTTTCCAGTCCACTTCCTCGTTCTGTGCAACGTGAAACCAAGCTGGAAAACATACAAATATATCTGAATAAAATCGTCTTCAGATCTTCAGAGCTGTGCAGAAGGAAACATTTCTCCAGTGCGAGGCCTGTAGACTGTAACTTAGAGTCGTCACAGCAATCTGGGAGACTGCTTATGTTTATCATTTATATTTAGCCAACACATACAAACTCTTGCAGGGCAAGACATTAACTCATAATGAGAATTCCTGTCTGGAGGGAACTTTCTTTAGTTGTAGGGGAAGTGAAGATTTATAAGAATGAGATCCATCTGAAATTTCAAAACTAGTCCAACACTTTGTGAAGGCAGATCCTAAAATAGAGGTGATGGTGTGCTTAGCAACACTTTCTACCCAACAACAAGCCTGTCGTTAGTGCTGTGGTGGTAAACTAGAATGACTGAAACATCCCCAAATAAGACTTCATGTCGCATGTAGAGATGTGGCAGGTACACATTCAAAATGACCTCGTTAAGGGAAAAGCATACAGTTCAGTGATGTAGTCTAAAGCTTTAGAGCACTCTGCCTTAACTGAATGCTTTAGATTTACTGGACAGGAGGTAAAAGTTCTACTTCTGTCGCTCACAGAAAGAGTGAAGTTAAAGGTGCACATGGACAGAAAGCCTGGGGGAGCTTTGCTAGCTGTGCACTTTGCCCGCAAATGTGTATTCACAAGATTTACAAGATCACACAAAGAACACTCTTCCTTTCCATCAACACTGTGGTGTAAAAGCTACAGTACTCTGACTATGAAGTTTAAAATATTAAAACTGCTAAAAATCTCAAGGACAGAATTTTATAGTTCCAGGAGGCCTCAGTCAGTTCCTTGAGAGCTGGTGGCCCCAGTATCAGTGTATGGTTGAGGGGAGGAAGAGGAACAGAAGAAAACATCAACAGGAAGAACAAAATTTTCGGTGTTACGTTCCCAGCCTCACACTTTTCCCTTCTTGGTCGAGTTCTCCATCCTCATCATCACTATCTGAAGTATCAACACGCTGGCTGTGAAGAGCTTTGGGCTTCTGACTGGGGTCCGTCTCAGTCCAGTCGTGTCCAGTTTCTGTTTCTTCCTCTGGACTGTCTGGACTGTCTGGGCTCTCGGCGTCTGTCTCTCCCTCCTCCTCCAGTGTCAGAACAAGCTGGAACTTTTCCCCTGGACCTCCAGTCCCACCAGCCCCTCCGGACCCACCACCTGCCCCTCGGCTCAGGCTCTTCTCCTCCTGTGCGATGGTGGGGCTGTGAGGGATCAGACTCTGGTAGAACTCCCGGTTATCCTCCAGAGTGTCCAGGATGTCCTGAGCATCAGGATGGACCAAATCTGCCCACGTCTCCCAAAGAGGGTGCACGATGTAATCAATAAACCCCACCTGGAACAACAAACATACACTGTCATCACTGTCATCACAGACACTGTCATCAATACAGAACAATAAACGGATCAGAATGTAACTTAATAACACATAAATACTTAGAAAATAGAGGGCCAGTTTCCAGGACATGGATTAAGCATAGTTTGAACTAAACTGTAATATCAATCGTGGCTTGATTGCCTACATTAACAACTAACTGCACAAACTACACACTGATGGGTCAAAAGTCATGGGACAGGAATAAGTATCACGTAGGACCCCCTGTAGCCCAGCGAAGTGCAGCAACTTGACTCGATTCCACAGGTGAACAAAAGATGTCTAGAAGGATGTTGAGCCGTCGTGCAGGATCTCGGGTGTAAATGGACCTCTCCACCATATCCCATATATGCTCGATTGGGCTTATGTCAGGTGAACATGCAGGCCACATCATTCGTCAGAATTCTCCAGAATGCTCCTTAAAGCAATTCTGGACAATTTGGGCAGTCATAGACTGAAGGTTAGGGAACCAGCCTTGTGACCGGAAGGTTCGATCCCCTGAGCCGACAGTACGTGACTGAAGTGCCCTTGAGCAAAACACCTAACCCCCAACTGCTCCCCAGGCGCCGTGCATAGGGCTGCCCAGTGACCGCATACCACATACTGCCAGTCCTCCAGGGTCCAGTTAGCAATCTCACAAGCCCTGGTGAGACGCTGTGTCTGGGGCACAGATGCACTCTTGTGGGTCTTCTGCTCCCATATCCCATGGAAACTAAAGACGGCTGCATTGACCTGTGAGATATGCATGTAGGGCTTCCTGCATTGAATGTGAATGTGATTTCTGCCAGGGTCACTTGTCTGTTTGCATGAACAATTCTAGCCGGACGCCGGTCACGATCATTAAGCACCCGTGGGCAGCCACTGCGCTGTCCACTGTGGGTGCTAATGCCTTCTATGATGTATTCCCGGTACACACGTGACACTGTGGATTGAGGAATGTTAAATACCTGCACAACTTCAGAAATGGAATGCCCCATTTGTCTGGCACCCTGGAACTCTAATAATTCATGTTGCCTTGCCATGAGCACGCTGGCCAGTGTTCAACCTCACTCACAAGGTAACACTTCACAACTTATACAGGTGTGGGTGTTCCCAAGCCGTCTCCTAGGGTAACACCACTTCATAATTTGCATACTGATATCCCATGACTTTTGGCACGTCAGTGTATATGTCTTATTCCCATCTGAAGCCACTGTGGAGACCAAGTGGATACTGACCTGTGATTTCTCAATAGAGGCATTGTGTTTGTCACACATGGGGCTAATCTCCATCCCTCTGTCCCTCTCTCTGTCTCCCTGGGTGAAGAACTCTACCATAATGCGGTCAGTCCATTGCCGGTAAATCTCCAAAGGCTTGGTGGGGTTACTGAGGTCAGCACAGTGCACCATGTTCTGAAGGACCTTTAAAATAATAGAGTGCGATATTTAAACTAAACAAGTCTTTTAGAGTTTACTAAACAACTCCACACAGTTCAAGGGTGAGTGGGATGATTTAGGCTTGCAGTTAGCTCCATGCTAATAAGCATGTCTTGGCTGATCAACAATATTCAAGGTATATTGTGTAGATCTGATTTTTCACTGAATGAAGTTCTTCCAAGGCCTTGGTGTGACACGCTGGTCCTGGAGATCTACCATCCTGCAGAGTTTCGCTCCACTCTTAATCTAACACACCTGATTCTTCAAACACATCTGAATATTACAGCCAGGTGTGTTGGATCTGGGTGGTTGATCTTCAAGACCAGGAACAGGCACACCTGGCATAAACAAACAAACAAGTAAATGATACCTGGATACGATCCGAGTAATTGTCCAGTAGGAGAACCCCGAGACTTGTCACTTTTTTGGTTTCTACCATGGTCTTCAGATCCGCCAGAAGGTTCATGTGTTTGGACATATCTGTGGCCAGGACCTTTGATGGACCAAAGAAAATATGCCATAAATAACAGGGTTTGCCTGTGTTATCTCTTTATAACCATGCCTATTCAGGTCCCTCACCATGTCAATGACAATTTTACGCAGCGACTGTCTCTGTTTCTTGCTCAGGTTCTGGAAAATATCACAGTTTTCTTCCTGCAGGAGTTTGAAGCCAACAGCCAGGTGGTGGTTCTCCAGCACAGATGAATCATTGTACATCAGAGCCAACTCTGAATCTGAGGGATAAAGAAAGGCACAATTTAAAACAACAAACATAACCCCAATATGAAATACTCATAAGACTTGTTAGTTTAGAAATGCCTGCTCACTTGTGTTGATTAGAAACTGATTAGATACTCCAGGATGATCCACATCGTGGATGGCGCTGGCAAACAGTGCAGCCAAGATCTCAAGGTCAGTGAACACAGCCTAGAAAATAGATTTATGAATTTTAGACTCATAGTTCACACAGCAAGGGTGTTAAGTTCTGATCCAGCAACAGTTTGATGATTTCCTGGCTCAAACACACCTGATTAGTCAACAAAGTCAATGAGACATTTATGACATCAATTATGGAAGTTAACGTATTGTTTACTAAAGAAAAAATGCTCTACAATATTCTATGATGTTCAAATAATCCATACAGTGGTTTACCTTAATAAACAAGGCAAAATAAACATTTCAAATACTCACATTCTTCCAAAGTCTTTCAAATTGCGTCATTAAAAACAGCAAGTAATGGCAAAATTATTCATTTGTACCTCAAGTGCTGGAGTGGACAGCAGGACATTTGTGGACTGAACCACATCGGCCGCATGGATGCTGTTGTGATAGGCAACATCAGCACGGTAGTTCTCCTCCAGCGCCATCATGAAAGTAATGAAGGTGTCAGCTGGGATTTTAAAGGTCTTCAGCAGGTCTCTTTCCTACAGAGGTTGATTTAAGGTAGGCAGTAATAAGAAACTGGGCACCGTTGTAATATAAGACATTGCAATTTCAGTAACAATACCATGCATTTACCTGGAAAACAGTGTACATCGTGACCGTTAGTGGCCGGTTCCCGGAGTACTTAGATATCTTGAAAATATCTACACCCCATTTATGAATCTCCTCTAATTCCTGTAGATGAGAGACACACAGATCTTTTCAAATATCTCTTTATCTGCTCTAGGAAAACTTGCACCTGTGTAGTTCTAAAAGACTCCATGGATCTGAGGATGAAGAGAGAGAAAGACTGACCTTGGCCAATAGTTCCTCCTGGTCAGTGCTAACCCCGAAGCGTGGGATGGACACATTGCGGCTATGTGTGGATGTGGGTTTCTTCACGCCGCTGATCTGGGACATCGGCCTCTTCTTCTTCTCCTTCTCTTTGGGCGGTGGGGATATGAGCTCCAGGTCATGCTGCTTTTCTGCAGAACAGAAAAACAGAATACAATCATACGTAGCAAAGCATCAACATAGAAAATCACTAAAATCTTTTAGTATATGGCCTGTCAGTTTAAGTCGCTGTATGGACTGGACATGGTGACTTCAAAGCTAATACTCACTTTATTTAACAATTACATTATCCAACAGAACTCCTAATCAACAGGATCACAGATTTTTTTTAGGATCAACTGAAAAGCCCTACTAAAGTAGAAAAACATCTACTTTGCTACATTGCTCACTGCCCTCTGGATGTAGTAGTAGTAGTCCTCAGTCTTTCTGAAGGATGGGGGTGCCGTTGAGGGTGCCTAAGTGCTGAGTGCTCTGGAGGTTAAGAAGAAACACCACCCAGGGCTGAACCACCCACTCGAGAAGCTCCTGCAGACTCTGGTGCTCTTCCCCTGGAGCTGCTGCAACAGGTTTCCAGTAAAGGACCCTGCACCCTGCGATGATGGTGTAAGGATCACAGTCACAGTCCAGGACAGTTTTGTAATGTCCTCCTCAAACACAGCTACTAACACTCAGTAGGTAGTAACCAGGTTTAGTAAGTGTGTTTGATCAGGAACATCACAACTGCTAGATTTCAGCCTTTCAGGGCCTGAATTGAGGACCATCTCTTGAAGGTTCCTTTGTAGCAGTGGGGATTGTAGTTCCAGACTTGTTCCTCCACCTGGGACTCATGCACTTTGTTCCGTAGTCATAGTTCCCCCTTTGTTGAATGCTGGCAGAGGTGTGGTGCTCCTGACCAGCTGATAAACTGCTTTGATGCAGGAGAGTGACTCTATGGAGTGAAGCAGCCTGTATTCTTAGGGCAAAGTGGATTGTCCTGTTTTTTTGGATGTCCAGTTCCTGATCACTGTGGAGTTTCTTGGCATGCCCTGGCAAGTACGAGGGTGTTGGTGAGTGCATTCTCAAAGGTGTCTTGGCAGGAGACAGACCATTCAAAGTGTTTCTCTCTGTGGAAGGGCTTAGCAGTGGCAATGGGTTAATCCCAAGAAACTACTTTCTTAGCACTCGATCATCGGCCAATAGCTCACATCTTGGATTCTGACTTGGTCCATTGCTACTCTTTCTTTTCCAACAGGTGGCAATTCTTGAGGTTGAGTGAAAAGCTGGCACTCTGGATTTTCACACCGAATTTCTCAAGGCATCAAGGAAATCAGCCGTGTGTACCAGTAGGTCATTAATGGAAATAATGCAGGATTTAAGGCCGGTCTGTCACAGAGTCCGTATGGCATGCTATTAAATTCTCACAAGCCATGACCCAGAGTGGAAGTGCTATCGGGATGGTGTCAGGGCCAAGGGGACCTGCTGATAGCTGCTGTGTATTTCCAGTGGTTTGAACCATAGTGAATTTGTTAGGCTATTGTCAGCCACTCTCAGAATGATGTAAACTCAGCTCTCTCCCACCATCATCATCTTTTGGCTTCTTGCCTCTGCTGAACTCCATCGTTACCACCTCTGATGGAAATATAATGTGGGTACATTTATGGAACAGACATGGCCACTTTGACATTAAGCACTTTCATTGTGAAAGGACAAGCAAAAGAACAGAACTCCTATCCAGGCTGTCGGGTGTACAGCATCCTCCAATAACATGACCCAAAAGACAAGACGGCCAAAGATGAAGAAACAAAAACACGCTAATTTACCAGTCCATACACTACATGATTTACCTGTATAGTGTTTTGATGTAAACGGTTGTAAATAAGACCTCAGCCTACAAATCTGTGTCAATCAGTGTTGAGTGAATCGTACCGAGGAACGTGCTGGAAATGTACTCGGACACCTGGTTTCCTGACCGGCTTGTTTCAGACAGCTGGGTGAGCTCACGGCTCAGCATCCTTTTAAACTGTGGGACAGACAAACAAAAAACACACAAACTCTATCAAAAAACTACCGTTTATACTGAAAAACACAATACTACACTCAAAACAGGTGTTCCCTCTGGGTATCTTGACATCTTGACATCCCTGCATGGGCAGAAACACTACAATATACCAGTAAGAGTCCTTCAGCAAGACTCCCAACTCTACCTTCACCTCTGTGACAGGATTAACCCCTTAAATGGCCAGGACCCACCGGCGGGTCTAAAGTTTTACAACACACTTCTAGAACCTAAGAATAACTGTTTACATTGTAGTTCATGTAGTTACTGAATAACAAGCCTAAGTATGTAATAAGCCTGAAATTTTAAGGGGTTAAGCTAAGACAATCTGCCAAATCCTCTGTAAATATAGTAGGTGTGGGTAATTTGGCAAAGATATAATGCCTTGGTACTTGACATTTTCACAATTCATCATATAAATCATGTCTGTGTATCTGCCCTGCGATAGACTGGCAGCCTGTCCAGGGTGTTTTCTGCCTTTCGCCCAGTGAACGCTGGGATAGGCTCCAGCACCCTCCGAGACCCAGAAGGATAAGTGGCTTAGAAGATGGATGATATAAATCATGATATTTAGATTTTCTGATAAATAAGCTTTGATAAATTGGAACAGACGAAAGTCCTGTAACGCCACATTTTACAAGTACTGATGTTTCTACAATATGCTCAGGAAAGCATATTGTGATGTAATTTATCAAGATTATGGCAAAATCATCACAATGCACACCCTTACAGTGTAGTTATGAATGTAAATGTGACTCCTGGTTATATTTCCACTACATAGACAGTGTGTTATTCAGATGTGTCTCACTACAGTGTAGATACTAAAGAGAGTGAGACGTTCATTTAACAAATAATTGAATATTCAAGCTGGTGAAATACTCTGTTCTGAAAAAGAAATGTTTTACACACAGTGAAAACATTCTGAGCTCCTCTCAGAGACATGAGGAAGAGTGAATGAGTTACATAATCACACTCAAGGACTCTCAATCAAACACTCATAAAACACACACACACACACACACACACACATATACACACAGACACACACACACACATTTATACAACACACATTACTGTTTTTCCAATACTGATACCAAAACCTTCAGTATCAGTTGATAGCGATACCTTTTCAATATTTCTTTAAAATCTTTAAAAATTATGTATTTTTAATCTTGTATAGAACAACAAGGAGCCCACAGCTGAACGAGATTGTGTTTCTCCAACTCTGGTGTGCAAAATATAACATAAATTTAACATAAGGGCAACTGCACATAGACATACTAGACAGCATAGACATATATGAAACATACTTATAGGGAAAATATATACATATTTAAATATATATATACATATTTAAAGCACCTCACTTACACTGATCATGTGAGGGTAGTCCATGATGCTGAAACTACTGGCGCTGTTAACCCCACAGGACAAACTACACAGCTAACAGCATCACATCACTCAGTGTGAGAGATCTGTTACAGCAGTGGATCATATTCACTCTTATTTCTGCTGATATCAGCAGATTATGCTGATACTGATAAACCATCTCTAATACAGAGTCACAGCAGCTTCCTGTGTGTGTGTGTGTGTGTGTGTGTGTGTGTTTCTTACCTCAACACTCCTTCTGGTCCTGCTGTCCGGCATCGCGAAACAACCACTAACACAACTCCACTATACTAACACACACATATACACACTACACACTGCACCTCAGTTCATACACAGACTGCACTCTCACTGCTTCTCTCTCTCTCTGCAGCTACGTTTTCCCGCACGCTCCTCTCTCTCTCTCTGTTCTCGTGTGTAAACACACACCACGCGCTCCTCCTCACAGCCAATCAGAAAAAAGAGGTGGAGCCGAACAGAGCCGTCTGATTGGCTAGCAGGATGAGAGCAGTGAATCAGTATAAGAGAGGATGCATCAGTACGGAGCTGCTTCATTAGTGCAGATGAACACGTTGAAGCAGGTGTGATACAGTGTGTATCTACAGTGCCTGGAGGTCTGAACCTGAAACCTGAACACACACTAATAGAGATGGATTATCACAGACACGGCAAACTCTCTGCTCTGATCCAACTGCTGAGCTTCTGCTGTGCCGACACTGACTGAACTGGGGAGAGGAGGAACTCTGACTCTGATGTAGCTGCTGTCAGTGAAGAGACGGCATTACCGTCCTGACATTATCACAACCTCAACACTGTACAAGACCAATGTGCTCTTCTCTGATGTAACAACCAGATAAGGTGGTGATCAGGACCAATCACAGTCAGGGGGAGGTCTTGGAACAAACAAGGCTGTGAATAAGACCAATCACAGTCAAGGGGGAGGTCTCAAAACAAACATTGAGGTGATTAGGACCAATCACAGTCAGGGGGAGGTCTCAAAACAAACAATGAGGTGATTAGGACCAATCACAGTCAGGGGCGGTCTTAGCAATTAGGACCAATCACAGTCGGGGGAGGTCTCAGTGATTAGGATCAATCACAGTCAGTGGGAGGTCTGAGCAATTATGACCAATCACAGTCAGGGGGAGGTCTCAGAGATTAGGACCAATCACAGTCAAGGGGAGGTCTCAGAAGGAACAATGAGGTGATTAGGACCAATCGCAGTCAGGGGGAGGTCTCAGCGATAAGGACCAATCGCAGTCAGGGGGAGGTCTCAGCAATAAGGACCAATCACAGTCAGGGAGAGGTCTCAGCAATAAGGACCAATCACAATCAGGGGGAGGTCTCAGCAATAAGGACCAATGACAGTCAGGGGGAGGTCTCAGCGATAAGGACCAATCACAGTCAGGGGGAGGTCTCAGCAATTAGGACCAATCATAGTCAGGGGGAGGTCTCAGAACAAACAAGGCAGTTTTGAGGACCAATCACAGTCAGGGGGGAGGTCTCAGAACTAATGAGGCAGTGATGAGGACCAATCATAGTCAGGGGTGGTCTTAGCAATTAGGACCAATCACAGTCAGGGGTGGTCTTAGCAATTAGGACCAATCACAATCAGGGGGAGGTCTCAGAACTAATGAGGCAGTGATGAGGACCAATCATAGTCAGGGGTGGTCTTAGCAATTAGGACCAATCACAGTCAGGGGTGGTCTTAGCAATTAGGACCAATCACAGTCAGGGGGAGGCCTCAGCGATTAGGACCAATCACAATCAGGGGGAGGTCTTGGAACTAATTCTGACTTTAACAGGATCTAAAAGTAACACATAGTGCTGAGATTACATTAATTTACTACAGTAATCCTTTAGATCAGCTCACAGCTACATTTAACAGGTAATCAGGAACCTGTGAGGGAATACAGTGTTAAACCCTCCCAAACCTGCACAGACCATCAAATACACTCTGATCCATTTCCTGAATTCTGTTGGCTGAAGTTTCCGTACCTTGTTTGATGCCATCTGACTGACGGAGTTTCGAGTTTTTAGGGTCTCCAGCTGCTCCAGACACCAGTCCAGCTCCTCCAGCGTCTCCACCGCCAGCTGCTGCACCGGCTCCTCTACACAACACACACCTCTCTGTCACGTCACTCTGGTCAGTGGACTCAGCAACACACTCGCATAACACTACACTGTTATAATCACTCCTGCAGGATTCCCTGTTTTAAAGAGCTCAGTGTCTGAGGGGTTCTGACTGACCTGGTAGACTCGTTTTGCACATAGACGGGTTTCCAGAGGATCTCCTGTACAGGACGATATGATATGTTATGAATTTGTCATGAATGTTTGTGCTTTTTTTGCGTTTGTATTAAAGTGCACACAGTGAACAGAGTGATTCTTATTCTGATCTGGTGATATATTTCTGGATTTTAGGCTGCTTACTTGCCGGGCACACGATCTTGCTGGTAGGTCAGAATGGCAAAGTTATTCCGGACAGTCCTCAAACTGGCCAGGACCTGAAAGAGTGTAAGTAGATGTCTGGCATTACTGCAGCAGTATGTTGGACTTGAATTCGACAGCTCATACACAGATACACACCCTATAAATGTGCATCAGTACCGAAGAAGCACAATGTTCTGAAAGGTTTTACTGACCTGTGCGAATGGGGTCACTATCATGTCTTCTCCATGTCTGTAAAAAAACATGTATTTATTTCAAACTAGCAGATGAAAGAAGATCAATATCTTCTTACATTTCTTTCTGAAATAAAGCAGGGTTTGGGAATAACAGCCAGCCGAGTGAAAGTGAAAGGCTGGGGCTGATTACGGGAGCTAAGGAAGGAATGAAGCGTCAGGAAACAGCATTTAGTTTCAACTCTCAACAGGCCTGTTTTTACAGAATTCATTTCATCTAAAATATTTAGTATGATACAAATGATCATCTTTACTTTAACACACACTGCAGAACTCTTCAATATGTTTAAACAAATCTTGGATTGTTCAGTAAGTTGTTTAAACATGGTTAAATGTTTGTTTGTTTGTTTGTTAACACTGAGTTCTGATCTGAGGAGTAAGTAACTGGTAAGAAGTACTGAGAAAAGACAGAACAGCTGAAGGTAAAAGAGGACAACCAGCAACAAGAAGGATGGACAGAGTCAGAGGAATCATTAACCAGCCATTCAGAAGCCTGAAGACCCAAACAGAAGACAGGACATTTTGGAGAAACACTGTCCATACGGTCAGCAGGAGTCAGAACTGACCTGATGACACTTAGTAATAATGACAATAATATTATAAGAGCTATGATAATGATCATATAAGGATAACTGAGGACCACAGAGTGTAAAATGACATATACTTTGTGTTTGTGTGTTTGAGGGGTCAGCAGGTCAGCAGGAACACACTCAGTCTGTACCAGGGGTGCACAACTCACTCTCACCAAACTAGCCCTCACCTTCAACCCCAAACCTCAGAGAAAAAGTATCATGATGTTCTATTTTTGACATATCGCCCACATTCAGTCTGGCCAACATGAAGTTTAGAGAGCTCTACTTGAAGAAGGTGCTATATGATTAAAATTGGCCCCCTGGTTCAGAGTGTTGTTGTGCACTCCTGATAGAGCTCCAGTAAACAGTTTCTAATCAAGGTATAGCCTCACCAGTGGCTCCCAACACTGTCCTCAGAGCCCCTCAGACGGTCCATACCATACAACTCACAACACAGAGGCATAAAGGAACAGTGTGGACCAACTGGTGAGCCCTGAGAACCAGGTGGGAACATCTGGTCCAAACTGTAATACTGGGCTTTGGGCTCTGAGTTCAGGTGGGTGCAGGAGCAGGAACCAGTTAGCAGGTGGATTTAGGGATTAGAGGACAGTCCTGGGTCAATATTCAATAGTCAATATTTATCAATATCCTCCTCACCGGCTCAGCCAGTTCACCTCCCAGTGCTTCAGACTCTCTTCCCTTTAAAACACAAGAACAGCTGATTCATCACAAACTAAAGTGGGTAGATGTGGAGCAGCTTTAGCACACGGTGGAACGATGTGTCTAATCCCTGCATCATTAATACGCTCGAGAACAGCTGAGACCTTTAAACTGGGCTTTAGTTTTCCAAACTCACTGAGTGATAATACTGAATAAAACATACTGTCAGTAGGACAGTGTGAGCTGAAAATACACTTTTTCAGACTTTGAACCCAAAAGAATAAACTGCAGCTGGGGTTAACTGCACTCTCACTACAGCTGCATATCAGCATAGATGGATTAACCCTGACCGGCAGGTCCAAACGTCTAAGCACTTCTATAACTTTCTATAATATCTTTATTATTATTAGAACTCCAGCCAGTTTGCACTGTAGTTCAGGCACACTGTTAAATAGAGGTGACATGGAGCGATGACATAGAAGAACCTCTTTTGGCTCCCTAAAGAACCAGGTCAGAATGGTGAATGTGAAGAACCTTCTCGTAATGCAAAGGGTTTAGGGTTCTTTCTAGAACTTTTAGATTATGTGGAGGTTCTTTACACTTTAAAAGAGTTCTTCATACTCACAAATCTCATTTACAAAATAGCCCTTTTAAGACTTGTCCACTGAAAGGTTCTTTAGGGAACCAAAATGCTTCTTGTAAGGCATCGCACCAAAAAACTTTAATGGCACCTATATGTTTAATCTTTATTTGTACTTTTTGTTTTTAGTGCCTTTACTGAATAGTTAAAATTTACACTGTTTATTAAAAGGGTATATATTTCTGTAGCATTAGAGGTTGGGACAGTGTGTGAAATGCTAATAAAAAAGGGAGGCTGTGATTAGTAAATTCGATTTGACCTGTATTACTTTAAAAAATACAAAAAACACAATATTTGATGTTTTATCTTATGAACTACTCTTTTTTTTGTAAATATACACTCATTCCAAATTTGATGTCTGCAACACATTCAGAAAACGTTACAGGATCATGTTTACTGCTGTGTTACATCATCTTTCCTTTAACAGCACTTAGCAATCATTTGGAGACTGAAGACACAAACTGATCCAGTTTTGTAGGCAGAATTTTTTGACATTCTTCTGTTACACAAGTCTTTAGCTGTGCAACTGTATGAGCTCGAGCCCAGAGAAGGCGGCGGCGTTGCTGGACATTGTTGATATGTGACTTCCACTGTGCATAATACAGTCTTAACCTGCATTTGTGGGTGCAGAGATGGACAGTGCTTACCAACAACGGTTTGTCAAAGTATTCCTGAGCCCATGTGGTGATCTCCGTCACAGAAGCACGCTGGTCTTGAATGCACTGCTGTCTGAGGGGTCGAAGGTGATGAGCATTCCGGTGCGGTTTTTAGCCTTTTCCTTTACGCACCAAGGCTTCTTTAGATTCTCTGAATCTTTCGATGATATTCTGCACTGCAGAGGGTGAAATACCTAAAATCCATGCAGTCACTTGCTGTGGACTGTTATTTTTCAATTGTTGGATTTTTGCTGATGCATTTTTGGCAAAGTGACGAACCTCAACCATCCTCACTCATATAGAACTCTGCCTTTCCTGGACGCTCCTTTCATACCAAAGCATGATTACATCACCTGTACAAGATGTTTAAGATGTTCTTTGAACATTTCAAAATGTTCTAAATTGCTCATGTCCCAACTTTTTTTCTGGAACATGTTCCAGGCATCAGTTTCAAAATGAGTGTATATTTACAAAAACAATCAAGTTAATAATGTAAACCATTAAATATGTTGTCTTTGTACCATTTTTGTTCAAATACAGGTCTAAATAGATTCATCAATCACTGCTTTCTGTTCTTATTTGCATTATTTACATTTATAGAACAAAGAACATGTAGGTCCTAATTTATTTACATTTTACCTACTATGCCAACTTTTCGGTTTGTAAGAAGAAAAACATGAAAAACAGTATGTAAATATCCAGGAATGTAGTGATTCTCAGGTCCAGTCCTGAACAGGACAGTTTGTTTATTCACACCTACATCTGAACCTACTTCTGATTCTCTGGTTCTGCAGACAGATCTGGACAGACACTGAGAACCACTCAGCTAAAGGAACTCCCTCTGTTCTGTAGCTGAAGGGACAGAGTTCAGAGGTCAGAGGAGGAGGTCAGTACTCACAGCTCGCTGGCTGCAGAAGAGTTGCGGGATGTGGCTTTGGGTGAAAGGTCGAAGTCGGAGTCGGAGCGGTAGAGGAAGGATTCCCGGCGCTGGCTGTGGGGGACGCTGGCCTGCAGGACCACCCCCGAGCCTGAACCACCCTGAGGGTCCATAGAACTGCGGCCCAAACACAGGCCATTCTCTGCATCAAAACTGGAGAACAGAGGAACACAGAGCGGTTAGAACACCTGACCTAGAACTCCACAGAAAAGCCTTTGTTACATTACAGTGTCCAGATATTCTGTCCTTCTGTACGACTGCTGTAGAGAAAAGACAGGAAAAGGGACTATTAGTGAACCATTAGCCATTGTCAGCTGGAGAGCACTTGAATTCCATTCATGTCAAGTTTATTGAATAGATAAGATGAACATGTCAGAGAAACTATAACACAGACTAACAGATAAAGTACCTATGATATCTGATATGTTATGATATAGAAACGGTATATAAATGTATATTTATACTTGTTGTTGCCGCTGCAGCACAAGTATTTCAATGTATTTTATGCCTTGTATTTTAAATACACCTGACAATACAGCAATCATGAATCTTATACAAAAAAAAAAATACTCCCAAAGAAAAACATCTTAAAGTTTGTTGACATTATGCTTGCTTACTACAAAGTAAAATGATGGGTATTTTACCGTGTGGCTCCATCACACAACTAGAGAAAACCTTTTTACTCAGAATAACAGAAACATTCTGTGATAATAGCAGAGTGAGAATCTGTTAGATCTGCTGTGATGCTGAACGAAAGTGGCTGAGGGTGTTTGTCCGTCTCAGTGCTCTGAGCTCAGTGTATCTGTGAGTTACTCTGAGGGGAGTCCTGAGATATAAACAGCTCAGTGACGTGGAGGTGTGTGAGCTGAGTGTAAACACACCGCTCAGGTAAAGAGGTCAAACGTGCTGGACACTCTGCGAATACAAACACTCTCCCAGAATCCCTGGCTGCTTCCGAGACTGAGGAAGTACCAACATTAGTCAGCCACGTTTTACCTAAAGTTCTATTGTCTGTGTGCTTTAATCACATTTACACTCAGCTCACACACTTCAACATCACAGCCGGACACTCCGTCACACTGACCTGACACACTTCTACAGTCATTCACAATACATTCACTTACGAACCTGCAAAAACTGCATCTCTGTACAAGTTTGTAAATCCACAGTATTGTTTCTTGTGAGTATCTGTAAATTCTGTAAATTGTGTAGTTTCTCCTGAAGTGATTCAGTTATTCAGTTAAGTTCTTATTCAAGCTGAATTTAATTAATGATTCAAATCACTCTGTATCAAATCATCTCACACTGTATCAAACTCTCACGCAGTGTATCAAACTGACTCAAACTGTATCAGACTGTTGCACACTGTATCAGACTGTTGCACACTGTATCAGACGGTCTTACACTGTATCAGACTGTTGCACACTGTATCAGACTGTTGCACACTGTATCAGACGGTCTTATGCTGTATCAAACTGTCACGCAGTGTATCAAACTGTCTCAAACTGTATCAGATGGTCTTACACTG
Organism: Piaractus mesopotamicus; assembly: GCA_023558415.1. Taxonomy (NCBI): domain Eukaryota; kingdom Metazoa; phylum Chordata; class Actinopteri; order Characiformes; family Serrasalmidae; genus Piaractus; species Piaractus mesopotamicus. The sequence continues at coordinate 16,533 of JAILXH010213366.1, forward strand.
TATCAGACTGTTGCACACTGTATCAAACTGTCTCAAACTGTATCAGACTGTTGCACACTGTATCAGACGGTCTTACACTGTATCAGACTGTTGCACACTGTATCAGATGGTCTTACACTGTATCAAACTGTCTCACAATATGTCAAACTGTCTCACACTGCCCCAAACTGTCTCACACTGTATCAAACTGTCTCACACTGTATCAAACTGTCTCACACTTCAGCAAACTGTCCCACACTGTATCAGATTCTCACACTGCACCAAACTACCTCACACTGTATCAAACTGTCTGACATTTTTGCCAGTTAGCATTTTGAACTGGTATACGTCTTTGTGTATTTCCTAATATGTTGTGTGTTTGAGGAGGTTATTGGTCAGCTGTGTGCGGCACTTTGGTTTTAAACACGCTTCACAAATAAACATGTTTGTTTACATACTGTGCAAAAGGCAGAGACCTTTGATTGTGTCATTTAA
>JAILXH010213398.1:6951-19453 GCA_023558415.1 Piaractus mesopotamicus
ACAGTGTTCGAATACTGGCGCATTGAAAAGTTAACTGTGCCCTTGAGCACCCATGCACATCAATAGTTAGCGGAGCATAAATCAGTAACAATTGCATCTGTACTGTGGTGCATGGAGTTAGCCTGCTAACTAAGTTAGCACTAACACCGGAGCCAGCTCCACTCCACTGTTAGCAGTCTTGTTAACAGCATTTTATAACATTTTAGCAGTTGTTGTTGATAGATTGATGGCCTACCTTTTACTTACTGATAGACTGAAAGGTTTCTATTGTGTTCTAAATGTATTTATTTGGCTACTTTTTTTTTTTTTTTTTTGTTCTGTTTTTTTGGTGGACTGTTTCTCTTTTTAAAATAACTGCAGTTGAGGTGCCACAACAGTGTAGAGCCAATCAGCCTGTGCTCATTAAGGCGTCCCACCGTAACATACAACAGCACAGTTAGCTAACCATAGCCGAACGACATCCAGGTGGAAATACCACTGTGGAATGGTTACTCTCTGTGCTCAGAACTTCCCTACAGTAGAAAAGAGGCTTTCGTGAAATCGGTTATGCATGGTTAATGTATATATCTGTGGATCTTCTCTCTTCAGCTGGCGTTAGAGTATGGCATCAAATTCATGGAGACGAGTGCGAAGGCCAACATCAATGTGGAGAACGTGAGTGACCTATATTTAGCTTTTACATTGAAACAAGTATGAGGCCATAGTGCATGCAGTAAGTCAGGCAGAACTGGGGAAAAAACGCATGATTTATGACAAAGTAACAATGTGAAATGTGTTTTGCTGCGATTTTAGGCATTCTTAACGCTTGCCAGAGACATCAAAGCAAAGATGGACACAAAATTGGTAAGACTGTTTCTCCTCACTAAGTAAATCATTGTGTAAGGGAGAACAGACAGAAATCTCATGGCTCTTCTTAAATGAACTTTTATTAAATTGCAGTGATAGTAGTTACCCATATTCAAATATTCTATTTATACATTTCCACCACATTTATTCCTGTATGTTTATTTATTCAGAACGAAATGTAAGGATGTTTTTTAAAACTCTTTCTTTATTCTTTGTCTTTCCCCAAAGGAGGGTAACAATCCCCAGGGCAGCAATCATGGGGTGAAGATCACCACCGAGCAACAGAAAAAGAGCAGCTTCTTCCGCTGTGTTCTACTGTGAAGACCAAGGCCTTACCGTCCACCACCCTGGGGCTGGACTTAACTGGACTGTGCTCTTGTTTTTAGCACTTTCTCTCTCTCTCGCTCTCTCTCTCTCTCTCTCTCTCTCTCTCTCTTTATCTCTCTCTCTCTCTCTCTCTCTCTCATATTAACTTCCTCCAGCCCTAGAACAGTTGGAGTACTCGGCTCCTCTCATCTGCTTCTTCCACTGCTGGCGATGCGGTTTCTTCCCATATAAGACCCTTATCCTGATGAGGCCATGGTGGGTGGGCTGGCGCTGCATTCTTCCTCAAGTTTGAAGAGCTAAGTGGTGAACCTTTGATTCACACTCAGAGGCAAAACACCTGCCAGTTTGTCTCAGAAGTCCCTTTTGAGCGCACAGCTGCCAGAACCCACTCTTTTACTGCAATACCGAAGTGGTAGAGGTCTTCCTTCTGGATTCTGACACATTGAGCCAACTTTGAGAGTTGTTCAGGATGTTTCTTTACCATTCCATTATATTCTGCCCTCATGCTTTCTTCGACAATCACTTGACCTCACTCTGCATATAGGAGTCTTATAATTTGCATCTTAAAAAGCATAACCGAATTGTTTCTCTATTTTAATTTTGATTTGCTTGTTAAATTTGTCCTCAACAATTTTTGTTTTTTTACCTCCTATTCTATTGACTAGACTGGTTCCTTTCCCCCCTCGGCATTCTGTTATTTACATGTTTACTTACTAATGCAGTAGAGCCAGTTGTGCTGACATAAACTATGCTGTTTTGACTATATCCTGATTAAAATTTGAATAGTTTTTCTGATTTAGCTTTCATTGAGCTATATCCACTGCCTCTATCTAAATAACCTCTAGAATTCGTGAATTTGTGCCCCATCTTAAAGTGTCTCTAGACAGAAACGGGACAGGTTTACTGAGGCTTGTTTCAAGATGGACTAAGTGGATATTGTTCCTTCCTAAAGTTAAAACTGTAGTACTTGTTTTGATGAGATTTGAAGAATATAACCAAATCTTGCTTGCGGGAATTGCATTGCAGAGCCTATATATGAATTAATACCCATCTACATATCCATAGAAGTACCTTTTTTTTTTTATTTATTTTTTTTTTAAATTTGTTTAAATACATTTGAATCAAAAGTCTCCCAAAAACACAGTCTTTTTGACTTTTGTGATATGCGTAAGTTACACCAGTTGGTAGTTTTATATTATATCGCACAGGACGTGTTTATCGTGGTAACCTGGAGTGCTGCGAAATTGTCAATTTGCCTTTTATTTACCTAATTGGTATTTAATAGGTTTCATTTGAGTTTTTTTAATGAAACATCTGCACAAACATACTTTTTTGCGCCATGTAAGTTTTGAGAATAATAAGCTAAGTCTGTGTTTAGAAATCATATCTAGGCTTCGACAATGCATCTGATCACTTCTGTTTTGTTTTTTTTTGTTTGTTTTGTTTTGTTTTTGGTTTTTTTTCTTACATTTGGCCCATTTTGAGTAATATCCACATATATTCTCAGTCACTCCCTCAGACCATAGATGGCACCATGTACCCTGCAAGACTTCTTAATGTTGTTCGCTAATACCTGCTGTGTGTAAATTAGCTTCATGTGACTGGGCTAATCTGACCAGAGAACAGCTGACCCACTTGACTTTCCTCTAAATAGCCACAAAAGAACTGTCATTTTGTTTTTGAGAGATGACAGTGTAATGCACATCACATCTGTTTCACCAGTTGGCTTTTTCTTAAGCTTTACTGATTTTCTAAATGTATATATTAATTCGACCTAGCAGCTTAGCAATAGGCCAGGAAAACCCTTACCTACCAGCGTTGAATGGCACTCATACCTTGTGAAGGAACAATTGCTCGTTGATTAGGAGCTTGAAAATAGAAGCACATTGTTTTTCCATTCGTTTCAGAGAAGTAGAACATTTTTTTCTTCCTCTGTGTTGCGGCTAACTCTAAAGAGGCCTTGTTTCTTTTTGTTTTTTTAATAGCGATGAAAGCTTAGGCTAATGAAAGCTAGTATGAATGAGGAAAACCACACTCTCGTATTTTACTGCACCTTTTTTCATTTTCTCCCAAAGAGTTGACATCACAGCAGCTCAGATGTGTGTCCACTCTGAGTTAGGATTGTCCATGCCAGCCCAAATCCATGGCTCTCCGCCACTCCCTTTTTTCCGTATTTACCCAAACGTCTTGCCATTTGTCTTAATTGCTAATACTTGATCTTTCATTTTGGATCTATGCATCATGAAGGTAACATTTTTGACCTCCTATATTTTTTGCATTTTTTTCCTCTCTCTTTGAGACTGCAGTAGTTTTTTCTCTCTTATTTTTTCCCCTCTTAGTCTCTGTAGACTCTCCCTGTTGTAGCTGCCCCTCTTTCCTTTTTGTGCAATTCAGTGGCTCTCTTTGATAAGGGCCTTGTATATACTGTAATGAGTCAGAAAAAGCGATGTCGCTGTTCAGTGTCTTTTATTATGGTGGACCTATAATGCAGCAGTTGATCTGGCCTTGATGTGACATAAATAACAGTGATGATTCCGACCCATTGTTGCTTTCCAGTCTCTATACTCATGCACTACTGAGAGTCAGTCAAGTGCACTCTGAGTGTGCGAGTATTAGAAACTGGAAAACAGTGAAGAGAATGACGTTAGTAGACACGCAGTGCTTCCTGAAGTCTTATCAGTTTTACGAGCCACATCAAGTTGCGTAGCGTTGACTCAAGCAGTAATAACGTCTGGCTGTCAAATCTCTGGAGATTTAGTTTATTTCTTGTATCTTCCTCTTTTGAAATCGCTCTGTGATGCATATTGTTTCCATTTCTTTTATATGACCGTTTTCATTTAATTGTAGATCGTGAGGTGAGCGGGGAGAAGAACGTTGTTACATTTTGGAAAAACAAAAATACAAAAAAAGCAATTGTAAATAACACTCTACAAAAGAGATCTACTTAAATTGTACTGTACTTTCTAAAAATCATATTGAAAAATTTGTCTACAGTTTTGTAGATATCAGTACTTTTGATTTATTAAAATAAGATTCTTTTAAGAGGTTGTCTGCGTGTTCATTTTAACCTGTGTTGCATCATATGAGGAAAATACCATATTGTGGATATTGGGAAATTTTCTGCGATATATTAATGGGCCTGTCTCACAAAGCAGGATTTCTTGCTTAGCCAGCTTAGTCTAATCTAACTCCGGGTTTTCTGTCTCAGGAAAGTAGATCATCTTTTACTCAACTACATCACCATGATGGCTTATGCTGCACACCTGCCCTGCTCGAGGGCAGGTTGATCATAAACAGCTTTTCAGCCAATCAGGGATAAGTTTCTGAGCATGGACAGCCCTCTGGTTGAAAGGGACCCTTTTTTCCCCTTGATGACAATGGTGGTGTCAATCACATGAAAAATACTGTTTATTTAGGAGAGCAAGCAAATAATTACTAAGTGGATATTAGGAATATAAAGTATTTAGTACTCTAATAAGCAGTAATATGTGGTGGTGGTGGCAGCGTTACTTTTTTATGGGTATAAATACTTTACTTTCACACACAGCTTGAGTGTCCAAACCTGGGTTAACATTGGAAGTTGTTAATCGCTGTTGTGAATAACTTCCATTTATTAGGTTTCGTGAAGGAAAGGTCCTAAGAAAAAAAGTCAGTCAGTTTCATGAAGATGTTGGTGAGTGAGGCCTATTGAGAATGGTTACAGGGATCATTTGCATAATTCAGTATTGCCAAGGCCAGTATCATGATATCAGTTAACAAGTGATATGTCATGCAGCCCCACCTGCAGGCTACCTGTTGTTTGTTGGTGTGTCTTATGTTCTGTTCAGAAAGAATTTGAGTCTGTAGAGAACAGTGGCCTCCTCACATGTGTTTATTACACAAGGCAGTGCTCGCATCTCAGAATTCAATACTATTTTAATTTTCGTCCAAAAAAGGCTCAAAAAAAGTATATGTAATTTGAAGAAGTGCTTGTGTGACTGTTTCAGTGTCAACATTTCCTGGGAATTAAAATACATGCAAAGGTTTATGGTTTCACTTATAATGTAAATGAATGCTGTAGTTCAACTATAGTTTAGCCATTAATACTTGTGCTATTCCATATTTGTCCAGTCCAAGAAGATTTCCTCTGATCCGTTTTGGTCCTCGCCTGCTACTGGAGCTCATATCCTGATGTGGAATGTGCTGGAAAGAAATCAAATGTACAATTACAATTTTCCAAACGTCTTCCAATTTTCCTGGAATGGACTTCACTAAACTAAGTTTTTAATGATCGTTTCAGCTGATTTTTCCATTCCCGTGATGTTATTTAACCATGAATGGGTTCAACTCATTTTTCACATTGATGAGATTCATCCTTGGAAGATAAACTACCAGAATACCTAAAATACATGCAAGGCCTGTCAAATGTTTGGGGACACTTACAGTAGCCACCTTTGGTTTAAAATAGTTTCAATATGTGTTTTTAATGTGTTTAGTTTGTAAAGGAACGCTGTGAAGTCTTTACTTGGGAAAACTTTATCTTCATACTATGGAAGACCCTCTGATGAATATGAAACTGAGCATAGCAATATATAACCAGGGGTTAACAAAGTAGAGTGTACTTCAATAAAAATAGAAATTTTACTTAAGTACAAGTGTTCTGCCTGTATATCTACTTGAGTAAAACTACAAAAGTATTTGCTTTTAAATATACCTAAATATCAAAATGAAAAGTATGGAGTTATTGTAGATATTGTGTTATATTATTTCAGTGATCAAAGAGACCTGTACTGCTGTAGGCACAAACAACTAACTCAGTTTTCATGTCTGCTGAACTTAATAGTTCATCAAAATAATATTGTACAAGATATATACAGTTGTATGCAAAAGTTTGAGCACCTATGGCCAACTTACATTTTTTGTTGAGTTTTGAAGTGAAAAGAAATAAAACACAAGCTCTGCAGCAAACTGTTTTAAAAAATATAAATTTCTGCAAATGTCAATGCACAGTTACTTTATATTTGATGAACAATATAAAAAAAATAAAATAGTAATTATGGCAAGTGCAAAAATTTGGACACCTTCCATTTGTAAAATCCCAAAACGTAATTAATCCATTAGGCCTTATTTAACATGAAGGGACTCGTTAGGCAGGTGTTCAAACCTTATGATAACACTCAACCACCATGGGCTCCTCTAAGCAGCTGACTGAGAATCTGAAAACAAGGCTAATTGATGCCTAGAAAGCCAGGAAAGGCTATAAAAAGATATCAAAGCTTCCAGGTCACAGTTTGCATTGTCTGAAATGGTGTTAAGAAATGCTGCTTAAAGTGAACAATGGAAGTCAAGATCTGGAAGATCAAAGAAACTCTCAGAACTGCTTGTATGCTGGCTAGAAATGCAAAGCAAAACCCCCATATGACAGCAAAAGACCAACTGGAAGCTTGACACAAGAGTGGTGGTGCACTTTTCTACTGTGTAGCATTGCTTGTATAAATATGATCTGCATGGGAGAGGCATCAGAAGGAAACCTTATGTTACTTCAACAGGCCAGAGACATTTTAGAAGCAACTGCTCTGGACTGATGAAGTACAAATGGAACTCTAATCACCAAAGGTAAGATGGAAGAAAAAAAGGTGCGGCATTTGATGAAAAGAACACTTTGCCAACTGTTAAGCATGGGGGTGGATCGATTATGCTTTGGGGTTGTCTGCAAGCAAATGTTTCACAGTTGGTTAAAAACCTGAAGCTGAAAAAGTCTGACCTCTGCAACAGGACAGTGATCTAAAACATACCTCAAAATCCGCCATGAACTACTTCAAGAAACAGAAACTGACTTTTAGAATGTCCCTCACAGTCCCCGGACTTTAAATCTGAAACATGAGGTGTGTGCAAGATGGCCCGAGAATATCGCAGAACTAGAAGCATCTTAGGAAGTTTGGTTGAAAATTCCTGAAACAATAATAGAAAGACTCCTAACTGGATACAAAAAGCGTTTGCAAGCTATGATGTCTGCCAGAGGGGGTGTAACTAACTGCTGACTTTTCAGACAAGATTAGTTTTACATGAGGAGGTGGAGTAATGTCATTTTTACCACTGTTTCTCAGTCATTTTAGTCCTACCCAAATCCACCACTGACTACACGCTTCAGCATCGGTAAATATTCCAGCTACTAATACCTTCTATAAAACCATCTATAGTAACAACCCAGGTTATTTTAATCCTTTGCAAACGGTCTCATATTCTATAGCTAAAATCAAGCCAATATGTACTGTCCTCCTCAAGTGCACAACTCAGAACAATAAAACACACAAATTACAGAAAAAAGTTAGATTTTTATGCTGTGATGTTGACTGTTGGCTTTGAACTCCCAAACTAATCATAATGTCAATGACACAGTTTTTCTTTTTTCATAACTTTGTCAAGTTACCATTTTGGATATGTGGCGTTTTGTTCAGACAGCAGTGATGTCCAACAGTATTATTACACTGCTAGTGAAAAAGTACAAATAATTATCATAGAAAATAAATGTGTAGGATAGGAACTACTTTTCCTTCCGCCCTCTCGCTCTGCTTCTCACACTCACACAGGCACAGACAGATATATGAGACACAAGGAATGTCCTATGATGGCAGATTATTTGGAGTCATTTCCCTGAACAGATTTTATGTGTATGTGGCAGTTTATTTAATACTAATGGCTTTCAATAATATTCGTCTGCAAAGCCGCAGGGCCACCGTTTCATGCCAGCAGTTTTACTCCAGCAGGTTGCAGCCAGTGGCATTCAGCGCATGCGACGAAACTTTGTTTGTTCTTAGCACGTTTTAGACTAATCAACATTTTAGTCGTTTTTTGTGGGTTTCTAATAAATATGTGATAAATTTGCGTTGGGCTAATGTTATATTTTAAGCTTTAGGCGAAAACACAAACTTTGGTTTGAATGCTTATAGAGATTCACAGGGTCAGTATTACACAAATTACAGCTTATGTAGCCTGGGTAAGCTCATGGGTTATGTAGACATACAGCTCAATCAACTTACCCCTAATACGGGGGCTTTATGTTTACACTTACATTACAAGTGCAGGAATAAAGCGTTACCTTAAACAGGCTTAAACTGAGCATAATATGACGGTTTAGGCTAAAACAAACTAGTTTTTGAATGTATCATTCCTGAAAAAACCCACAGAAACCATTAAGTGTTTCTGATGGTTTTGTAATGTGTTTTGGCTTATGGTACAACCGGTAACCAGTGGTTGATACGTATATTGGCGACGGTATCCCTTCCTGAATTGTAATATGCATGGCGACACATACAACCAGCACAAACAGTCGCTGTTTACATCCGAGATGTTATAAATGAGGAGGCTGGCCACTGGTTGAAATACGAATGGAAATGCTCGTAACGCTCAACTTTCCCATAAGGATGTTGTTTACATGGCACAATCGCCCTGTCCTACTGTGCCAGCGTTCCACTGGCCTGAAACCGCTGGAGTGAAACTGCGGCTCTGCGGTCAGGTGGCTTTTGGATATAATTTGTAATGTCCACTTTTTACTGTTTTTCTCTGTAGAAATCCCAAACTATTCCCCCTTTTAAAGGTATTGGTATCATTATAGTGTCTGGATAACAGCCTTGGTATTACTTGGTATCAGAAAAGAAAATTAGTTATATAGTCCATCCCTAATTTCTTATCAAATTGGTCATAAACATTACAGATGTCCTGTGGTAAACTGGCTTTAACCCACCTCCCCAGGGAAAACAAATACCATCTGAATGGTACCCTAATGGGGTGCCCCATTTACTATTTAATTTTTTCTGTTTTTCTTATATCACATATACACTGAACAGCCATTACATTAAACCAGCTCCTTGTATCTACACTTCTTTTCCATTTTATCAGCTCCACTTATATAGGTGCACTTTGTAGTTCTACAATTACAGACTGTAGTCCATCCGTTTCCCTGCACACTTTGTTAGCTGTTCTTTAATGGTCAGAACCCCCACAGAACAAATATTATTTGGGTGGTGGATCATTCTCAACACTGCAATGAAACCATACCAAAAATACCTATCCGACAGTGTCCTGTGACCACTGATGAAGGACTAGAGGATGACCAACACAAACTACGCAGCAACAGATGAGCTACTGTCTCTGACTTTACATCTTAAAGGTGGACCAACAAGGTAGGAGTGTCTAATAGAGTGGACAGTGAGTGGACACAATGTTTAAAAACTCCAGCAGCACTGCTGTGTCTGATCCACTCGTACTGGCAAAATACACACACTAACACACCACCACCACGTCAGTGTTACTGCAGTGCTGAGAATGATACACCACCCAAATAATAGGGGGCTAACAAAGTGTGCAGAGAAGCAGATGGACTACAGTCTGTAATTGTAGAACTACAGAATGCACCGATATGGTAAGTGGAGCTGATAAAATAGACAATAAGTGTAGATACAAGGAGGTGGTTGTCATGAAGTGGCGGGTCAGTGCATACATGTTAACATTTGCAAAAAAATGTTTTTAAATAATTGTAATATTTTTTAAATAGTTTGTGGCAGAGGTTGTGTTTACTTCTTTTCCCTTCAAAAATCAACAAAGTATTTCATTTGTTGTGATACTATAAAAACACAGTATTGTAATAACAGTGTTGTAATACTGTAATAACAGTATTTTTTACTTTTAATACTTAAGTACACTCACAAGCAAGTACTTTTGCACAAGGAGAAATATAGATAGATAGAATACTTCAGTACGAGTAATATTTTACCAGGATACCAGGAGTATTTCAACTTTTACTCTAGTATAGAGGCATTTTACTTTGTCTACCTCTAAAGGTAACCATAGTAATAGTAATGTTTTATGTTAACAAAAGTTTTGTACGTTTTGTACATTTACTTAAATAAAAAATAACATGATATATCAGGCATTATGTAAAACATTCCAATCACTGTAACAGGCCTTTTGTGAATGTTTTTACCCATACAGAGTCTGTTGGCTCTAACCTGAGGAAGTCAGGGGCTCTCACTATCATGTGCTGAAAGTCCTCCAGTGACAGGCGCCCGTCATTGTCCAGATCAGCTTCATCAATCACCTTCTCACACACCATCCTCACCTCGTCCTCCGTCAGCTCGTTCCGCGTCAGCTTGTTTAGAGTCTTCTCCAGATCCGACTTACAGATGAAGTTGTCGTTGTTAAAGTCTTCGAGCGAGAAAGAGAGTGAAAAAGTAACGTGAGCTCATATTACCGCCTCGTACTCGCTCTTTGGCCATTTTATTAGAAACACCTATCTTATACAGTACTGTGCAAAAGCCAGAGACCACCATTTCATTTCTTTAATGAACTTATTCAGTATTTAGTGTGCCCACCCTTTACCTTTATCACAGCTTTCATTCTTTTTAGGAGACTCGCTTTGAGCTGTACTAAGAAATCTGCAGGGATACTTTTCCACACCTCCAAAGTTCAGTCTTAAAAGTTGGTTGCATTTTCTGCTTCTCACAATCCAAGTAATACAGGTTACAAATTTAGACTCATCAGTGCATAAAACTTTACTCCAGATTGTCCAGTTTTAGTGCTCTAGTGCTGTTTTCTCTTCTCTGAGTATGGGTCTCCTCATGACCCACTTTACAGCACGCAAAAATTCAATTAAATTTGATTAAATTGATTGCATAACTGCCTTTAGGACTTCTATTTCAATCCGTCATGCCTGCAGCACAACTGTCTTTGTTTACTGACTGTAAATAATAAATGAAAACTTTCTCTTGACCCTTGGCAGCAGTGGAGCATGTACTGCTGTGAAATGTCTGACTCTGATAGCATGTTTAATTAGACAGCTTTGAGCACACGCGCACACTTCTGTTCAGAGATAAAACCTGCTCTAATGAACTCCTGCATTATTTACAACCTTCCTTAAAGCTTCCTCAGCGGGACTGTACAAGATCAGCACAATAGAAAGCTGATGATCTTTGCTACTGTACATGACCGAGCGCCCGGCCTAGTAACTCTAAACTTACAGATACCCTCTTATCACACTTAAAATGTCACATGGATTACTTACACACTGTTGGAGAAAATGAATATACTGTTCAATGGCCTTTGAGAGTTTTGGCATAGTTGACTGAATGATCATATGTAATCAATCAGACAGGGCATGTTTGGTGTCTGAAGTTTGCTTCTTTAGTTTTGCGCTGGAGCTGTGAGGCTACCCTGCTAAAAACACAGCAGGACTAAGCTGGCCTTTGCTGGCTGATATTGGTCTGGTGCTGATTTAGCTGGTGACCCACCTTGGTCATGCTGGTTGGCCAGCATACCAACATCCAAAGCACAAGAAATGCTGGTTTTTCTAGCAGGGTACCTTTCAGAGTACAGACACTGTCATTGTGGTTGTCCCAACAAGAACGCTCAGACAAACTATAAATGTTACATCCTTGTGTTTACGTGTTTTAATTTAGGGTTAAACTGCTGGTAAACCCCCACCTCAAATGGTACAGCCCTGTTGGCTGATTGGAGCTGAGTCTTATACAGTGGATAGAGATTAGGTGAAGCTGAAGTTAGCTTCTTATTATGATTTTCTCATTCCACCTTAAATGATGTAGCAGTTACATTCAGATGAATGTACGGGCACTAGTATGTAGCTGCTGCACTACTTAAGATGGAACAGAAATTCTAGTAAGAAGCTAACAGAGAGTGCTCTACAAAGTTCATTACTTTCTTTCGCATAACTGATGTAGCGGTTTTCGTGTGCGGATCACGTGAAGATGGACAGCAGTGGGAAGAACTGTAAAAAAAAAAAAAAAAAAAAGGGTCCCTGCTAGAAAAACCAGCATAGACCAGCTTATGTTGTGTTTTGGATACTGGTATGCTGGTCAACCACCATGACCATGCTGGGTGACAAGCTAAACCAGCACTAGACCATGCATGAAAATTACTAAACCCCTTACAATCCCAGGCTTATTATATACTAAAGCTTATTGTTTAGTAACTACATTGACTTCAATGCAAACTGGCTAAGCTATTTTTAGGTTCTAGAAGTGTGTGAGAAAACTTTAAGCCCACTAATGGGGCTCTGGCCATTTAAGGGATAAGGACATATCTGAGCAAGTGGGCAGTGAGAAATTCTGACCTTAACTTAGCTAGCATTAGTTTGTAGCATATAGGCTTTCATGATTAGGTTACATACAAGATAGAAGCTTTTGCCAGTTTTCTTTGTATCACTAGCTATCAGCCTTTATCTCAATGTAGCATATAATTAATATTAAGGACTAAGAAAGACATGAAAGATAAAAATTAGCACATTTTAAATAGTTATTTTGGATGAAGTCAATGTTGTGTGTGTGTGTGTGTGTGT
>JAILXH010213405.1:6330-26074 GCA_023558415.1 Piaractus mesopotamicus
TTGTTCATCCCTAGTTTAGAATGACTCTGAAGAGACCTCTAATAGACAAGGTCAATGCTAGAGCTGCAACTCCATCTACAGGTCTCACTCACAAACACTTTAACATACTACACAGCTCAAACACTGAAGCGCTGAGATCAGAACTTTAACCAAAGCAGGGGTACATAAATACATCTGTATTGCACAATACTTTCAACGTGCTCTTTGTACTCAATGTGAAGTCAGTTTGAAATGCCTGTCCAAGTTAACCCACAGCGCAAGACATGGAAGTATTTCTTCCTCCTCTCGTTCTAAACAGGCAATTGCAAAGCTTTTTGGAGGAACTTGAAACTCCAACCAAAACTAGACCAGAGACGGCACTTGCACTTGATATGTCTACACGCAGGTTCCTGTCTGTGCGCCCATGCCTAATTGATGAGCACGGGCTGAGGCAGCAGAGTGAGTCAGGCGCAGGCCTGTGTTTTGACTGGAGTGGATTAGCGGTACGCTGCCTAATTACAGTAATGTGATTACGTACTGACAGCTGGGCCGCTGCCACAGGACTGCAACAAATCTACAGGCCAAACACCTCCACCAGCCTGCTTCACCCGTTGTGCAAGTCCCATCACTGGCAGAGCGCATAATCTTAAGCATATGAGCTGAAAGCGACACCAACTACCTCAGAATGGAAAAGTATTTCAGCTAGTCAAGATACATTTTCGCCCTTGGTATTCAGACACCAAGATTAAGCATGGATGTGCATCTCACAGTTGAATGGGTTTTTGAATAGAAGCCACAGACAGAAGAGCAGACGTCCCCATCAGGAAGCAGCATGTCTGTCAGCCAACCACTGAACCACAAGACTTCCTTACATTAAAGGGGAATACCATTGATTCTTTCTGCACTTTTATGTATAGTCGTGCTAAAATTAGTTCAGAAGTTTTGTGGCGCTAACATCTTCTGTGCTGAAATAAGAATACAAACTACTTTAGGTCGCCCACAATGTCTGGTTTAAAAAAGCATAAGTGAAAGGACATTATTCGCTGTCTGTATTTTAGATTTGTACCTTGACGTCCGTCTAGTGCAAGATCACAAGGAGATGAGATGACCCTCTCTGTCTCTCTGCTGCCATCTGCAGCTTCTGCCTTGCACTTTCCCCAGCTTCTTGTGCTTTACATATGCACAAAGGCAACTAAAACCTCTGAAGTGGTTCTATGTGCAAAACAGCAAGTATGGGGCCTGGAGAACGTCCAAGATCGTACAACCTCATCCAACAGGATGTGCAAGAATGCTAGCATATACCAGCATCGATTGTGGCAGGCAGTGGGCTCAAATCTGACTGACTCACATAATCCTCAACATTGAAATGGCATTAGTCAGCCTGAGCTGTAGTCACTCTTTCCATGTCTGCTCTAGGATTAGAGTAGTCCAGTGCTGCATGCAGTAATATTCACTCAGAATGTCTTGGCAGAAAGGTATTTCTGTGACCAGTACTCATCTTTACAATTTAGATTAATGTGTCAGGACCTTTTATGGAATGAAGTAGTCATGTCCTCACTCAGTCTGAGAGTTGGTGGAAAACTGCAACAACAGTACCAGTAGTGCCATAATCAGCAAAACAAAATGGTTTCTTCTGGTGAGATGTCTTGCGTTTTGGCTGATAGGGCCATTGACAAACTGCCGCCAGTATAATCCCACACCTGGAGCAATACCTTGTAAAGCCTACATAAAATATGGCTCTCATATGGGCTGTGACAAGCCAGGTAGTTGGCCATGACCTGCTGTTAGCATACCATCAAGCAGCCCAGTCCTGAAGAGAATGTTTGGTTGTATGAGGAGTAATGCACAGGAAGGGATTAGTTCCTCTCCACTGAGACCTCTTCATAACACGCCTCAGTGTTGTTCTCACTTCTTCCTCGAGCACTTGTCCTTGGTGACTTTGTTTGTTTGTTTGTGCTGACAGCGGCGTCGAGGAGCAGTGTGGCTAATCCTGCCACCATATGGTGTTTGGTCTGCTTTATAGTGGCCACCCTTGATGCCGCTGCGGTATTATGGGTCATACAGCAGTACTGGCAGGAAGTCACTGTTGGTGCCTCCTGCTGTTTGGGCATATAGACCAGGCCAGGAGCATGGGCAGGGTTTTGGCCCTATCCCAGCCACCACTGGGGAAAGTGTCTTAACCTGTCAGGAAGGCTATTAAGAAGGCAGCACACGTTCTGTCCAGGAGAAGTGCAAGTGGGAACAGCCATTGCAGACAAAAACGCAGACACCTAGCCACAGGGCCACCAGACACACACAGGAGGACGTGGCGTAGGAGCACCAAGCAGGCTGAATAAGTGTGTGAGCAGAAGCTCTGCAGAGGTTGGAGATAGAGAACAGATAAAACTGTAAATGTCCACCTAGAGTAGGAGTAGAGTTTTCCTAGAGAGACTGACATCAGTGTTTCCTAGAGTAGCCCTGTGAATTTTAGTGTTTTCCCTGCTCTAACACACCCACTTTCCGCTGAGGAAAAGCATGTTAACCCTTAGTTATCATCAGTGATAACTGAAGCATGGTATAATTCAGTATTACTTCTAACTCATAGCTCATTGAAACTGGTAAGAGTTCAGATTATAACTTTGACTAGATTTTACATTTGTGTTGTAAGAGATTGTAATGATTTCACTTAGATGAAAAGTTAGTTTTGTGTGCAGCCTTGTTTTGAAGAAAAAATTTTGTGCCGAAGTCAGAGACCACCGATTTGTTTATTACGTTTCATTTCCTGGCAAAATGGCCTTTATTTACAAGTTATTCATTTTCCACTGTCAGAAAACTATTTTTTTTAACAGAAAATTACACAGCCTCCAATACAAAATAGAATATCAAATCTATCAGTATTTATTGTGTCCACTCTTTAACTTCTCTGTCTTTTCAATCTTTAAACCAAAGAGCTACAAAAGCTGTTCCCAAAGGAGTCAATGACGTTACATTCTTTAAAGAGACACTAACATTCAGACAAGCAAGTATCCAAACACATCTTAACTGTCCCACAGATTTCATGCGTATCTAAATTGCCTAGAGGAGATATTTCTAAGATTATTAGCTATAAGGTAATCCACTTGCGTACAGAAGGGGAAAGTCAAATGAAAATAAGCAATAAACAGAAGTTTCTAAAACTAGAATTTAAACAATGAGATAGAGGCTTCTAAGAACCTTGCATGTCCAGATGGACCACCAAAACCGTCACCATCAGATAAACAGCACTTAAAGCTTGCATCTTTGAGAGAGAGGAGAAAATCACTCGCTCCACTCTTGCTTCAGATCTGAAAAAATCCACAGATGTTTCTGTTTATCCTTCCACTGTGAGAAGACAACTCAATGCTGTGGGTCTAAAAGGATGTGTAGCTGTCAAGAAGCCCTTACTGAGAAAAAGAAACAGACAAAAAAAGAAGAAAAATTGGAACACTGAAACTGGACATCTGAGATGTGGAGTATGGTTTTATGGACTCATTAAACTAATATGTAATTGGGATTGCTTGAGTCGTGAGAATAAGAAATGCAGCCAACTTCTAAGACTGAACTTTGGAGGTGTGGAAAAATATCCCTGCAGATTTCTTTGGAAAAACTGAAAGCAAGTCTGCCAAAAATAACAGAAGCTGTAGCAAAGGCAAAGTCACACTAAATACTGATACATTTGATGTGCTATTTAGTTTTTAGGCTTCTGTGTAATGTTCTGTTAAATGTATGTTTTCTGCTTTTTTCTGACATTAAAAAAATAACGTACTTAATTGTCATTTTGACTGGTACTCAAGTTAATGAAAAGTGGTCTCTGACTTTTGCACAGTACTGTAATTACTTAATAAAGCTTGCATAGTTTGGCCAAACAAAAGTAGTATTAAAAAGTAGTAAAAGTAGTAGATGTTAGAGTTGGGAGGCAGGGTTGAGAACCACAGGTCAGTGGAACATTTGGGGCAGGGTTCTATAATTACTTTGCCAGTAAACTCTCACCCCGTGGCCTGCATGATGTGAAACTCATGAGCCCTTTCTCCTCCCTCACAGTGATTTCTCTAGAATGGTCAGCTGATCAACAGGCAGCAAACTACGCACGCTACATTCCATCTGGCTGAGAGAGAAAGTTGGCCTGCCCTCAGCCCAGCTGAGAGTGAGAATGCACTGCGGAGGCTTTCCCAACTCTGTTTTTCCCCTTTCCCTTGGATTCTTTGCCCATTTGGAGTGGAAAGATGGCTGTGGTAAGAGTAGAGAGGGATGAGAGTAAAGTGGCTCATGTGTTGACTCAAAGATAGGGAATCATAAAGAGTGTCCATGACGAGCAGTCCAGACGCCGCATTAGTAACAAGGATGTGGGTTTGGAACCAGCCCTTTGTGGCCCAAATATGGCAGTACAAAACGATGAGGAAGCATACTGCTTTATTGAAAGCAGGCTTTTGTGAGAGCATCAACATACAAAGATTGTAACTAAATTTACTCACATGCCCCATTGATGATGCATTCAATGTGAAAAACTTCATGGAAACACCCTTATAATTATGGTTAAGCTCAGGCTTAGAGAGTTAAGTCTAGAATTAGACTAGAGTTGTTAGGGTTAACCTGTTAATTTTTACCCAATTTTTCCATGATACGGGAAACCTAAAATAAAGGGAGCACTGTTCCCACATACTTTGGTCTACAGTCATGATCTTGGTCTCTTTTGAAAGGTTACACTTTTTTCCCCCAACCTTCAGAATAATGACTGACAGGTCTTTAAACTGATCTCTGAGACGCTATCAAGACCGCGTTTTGGATTATGATGTCTCTGTGGATAGCGGCAAGGCTTTGAATATAAAGACTCACAGATTTGCAAGCATTTTCTCATTCTGTGCATATGTTGCAAGTGAGACATTCATTACTGCTGCGAATAATGAATCATAAAATCGTTTGTGGGAATTGAATCCGATTTGCTGGATGATTTTAATGTATAAAAATGATGTAGAAAAAACTGGAAGTAAACACTTCAACGGAAGCGTGCCAGTGATCTAGAACAGGTTAAAGGAGAATTCCAAAATTCTTCTCAATATACAGTTTTTGATAAATTTTTTATATGTAAAATGTTCTCAAAACAGAAAAGTTTGTCTCTGCGTGATAGAATTACACAAACGCACTGAGCTGCAGAAAACTGCACTGCTAATAGCAATAAGCAATAACCCTCTCCACCAGTTGTGCTCTTATTTTCTTATTAGTATGAGACCTAACGAACAGAATGCATGTAATCTTAGTGTTGCCTGGGGCTATTTTACTACATCATTTGTTTTTAACGTGGGTAGGAATGTGTTTCTATTCGCCATTGCTTTATTCACTCTCAGGTGGAGGACCTCAGCTAATGTAGTACAATCAGAAGACTAATTAGCCTAATTATACCAAGCTGGTATGTAAATAACACTTTCTGCTCATATTTTCATTGAATGTTATAATGCATATTTATAATTTACATAAAAACCCAAGAGGGTCGTGGTGTTAAACTGTGTATATGCTTGTGGGTGACCAGTTTGGTCCTTAAACAGGATGCAGTTTAAGCCCTTCGTAAGCTTGTGGGAGGACATTTTCTGCAACATATCTTACTAAAAATGGAAAGATTATTTTTCAAAGCCATGAAAAAACAAAAAAACAAACAAAAAAAAAAAAAGGTTTTTCTTTGGAGGATAGGTTCATCTGATAGTAAACAGTTGAAGATTAGTTAGACATCTGTATCCCACCAAATATATCCAAATGAAATACTGTACTGAAAAAGAAAGTATCTAGCTGAAAAATAGACCAGGCCACAGAGACTGAAATAGACAGCTTCTTTATTTTGTTCAAAAGAGTTATCAAAAGTCACAGCAAATAATGTTGATCAGTAAAAACCAGATCGCTACATTACACAAACAAAACTGTCTGATCCTGCCTTGGTATTCAGTCAACTATCCAAAAAAAAAAAAAAAAAAATACACATGGCAAATAAAATTAAGTTCTTAGTAAGAAACACCACAGCAGATAAGCTCCTTTTCAGAATTCATTTTCAATCATATTATTACAAGTCTAAGATAATAAGATGATAACCACCATACAAATTCCAAACTATACAGCAGGGTCTCCTAGTAGCTGCCACCCAATACATGGCCATTCTCATTGCATTTTAAACACACTGTTGAAGCAGTCTCATTACAAGAGGGGCACAATCCTCAGTGTGTTCCAGGAAAGTACCTTTTCATGGACAATGTCAGACCTGTAACATATTTTTGATTTGCTTGGAGGTAGTATCATCGTTCAGATGTTTTGTTGTGTACCTGTATCAAAGACAAAACAAATGACAATAAACAGAACAAATTTTGGAATGGTGCATAAAATCCAAAGAATCCATGGAAATGTGTGTTTATTAGAATAACAACTCCTGTAATGGTGCAAAGTGTAAACAGACCTGTCACAATTATTACATAATCGCCTGATTGCAATTATTTGAGCTGACTATTAAATATACCAAGTGTGGAAAATACTTTCATTTTTATCATATTTATGGCACAACAAACAGGAACTGGGTTCTTTTTTATCCTTTGGGTTAAGGCCAATGCGTAGAAATAAAATAAAGTAGAAAATACATTTACTGAGACACGTCATGAGTCTTGCTGGTGCTACTGCATCTTTAGAGGGCAGCAGTCAGTTTTTGAGCTCATGCTGTGTCAGATGGCACATCCGCCAGTTTGGCCACTTTAGTACTTTATTAGTTGGATGAAATGAGTAGACTGTTAAATTTTCAATCAATTTTTTAGATGGCAATTAATTGGTATTTCATGTTTGTGACAGGCCTAAGTGTAACCCTATTCAAACTGGACTGGTTTTACTAGTTTTAGGCAGCTGGAAGAGGTGTATACTGCTAAAGGGAGCACAATTTGACAAAATTCCTTTAAATGTGAGCTACAACATTTGTGTTTTCTCTATCTTTTTCACTGCCATTCCACTTTCTGCACTTCATGTTTCTACTGTTATTAAATGTGCTGCCACTTGTGTACAGCTGATGTGAACATCCAAACCAAGACCTTTTAAATATGGTTTATCTGTGGTAGTTTGGAGAAAGTACCCATATATGTCAAATTGTACAAATCAGCCAGTCGGTTCCATTATAAATTACATTACACTGGTTAATGCCTCCATTGGTTAAACTAGTCCAGCTTGAACAGTGCTTTAGTGTCAAACACTTCAGAAGAGACACAGTGGGGAAGGTCACAGACCTGAGCGCATTGAGGAGACCCTCTACCCTGTTGGGTGGCTCATCCCGAAGAACCTTAATGCATCCTTTCATCTGTCAAAAAGGGAAAGATGTGTGTATATATATATTTTTACACACACACACACACTCTCACACATGAGTATAGCTGTGTACAGGATTACTGTAAGGAGTGCTCACATCGATTTTTGAGGACTTGACAAAAGCTCCAGCAGGATGGACATAGTCATAGAGGATGATGACTCCCACCATCACACGCAGGCAGAATAACACTGTCTCATCGCTGGCAAAACGGCTACGGTACTCCCTGATCTCACACACACACACAGAACAAATTACTATGGTTGAAAACAGACAGAAGACTAATACAAGAAGACTTTTATTAACTTACGGTGTCTCTAGCATGACTTTACACACACTGGCCATTGTGCTCAAACAGTCTGTTGTGTTCTCTATGGGTAAATCTGAATTCTGTCAAAAACAGAAAAATGGTTATCAGCAGGCTCTTTAGACACAGACTTGAAGATGTCACAATATTAATGGTAAGAAATCATGAGTACTAACATCTGATACAAACTTCGTTGTGGCATCACTTAATGTTTTCAGCATGGGTGTGGCATTGGCATAGAAGAGAGACATGCGATTGGCCAGTTCATTGTTCACCTCATTCTCCTCCTCTGTCTGTAGGCACAAAACAAAGCAGTTACGTATCTACAATGCACTGAAAGCATCTTTAGCTGCATAGCCTGTGTCATCAAACATAAAAATTAGTGTCATTATAGCAGCTACTTACAATGCAAATTAGGTTCTGTGTTAAACACTGCTATGTATGTGGCTTTGAACTAGTTACAATATATTTTAAATTGTGAAAAAATTATTTTTCCATCATCAACCAGCAGGTTTAGTTGGCCCCTTTGGGAGAAAAAAAAAGGGAAATCACCCCAGTGGCAAAAAACTGGAGTTCAAAAAATTATGAAAGATATAGAGTAGGGGAGCCCAGTCCTGGTCCTGGAGATCTACCAGCCTGCAGGTAATGAAGACCTTCAGAGACGTCTCAATATTACAGGCAGCTGTTTTGGAGCTGAACTCACCAGGGTAGTAGATCTCCAGGTCCACGATTGGGCACCTCGATATAGAGAAAATCTTAACAACAATGCAAGACCTGGTAGAAAATTGTCACCCTGTCAACTGTTTTCCCTACATATGAAAACATAACTTGTACTTAATGGCTCTTTTGACTAGAAACCAAACCAGAAGAATTTTGTATTTAAGCTATATGGTCAATATGGTGAAAAAAAAAAAATCAATGACCTCCAGGAATAGAATAAGACACTGAGCATTGCTTCATGGCCTGTCGTTTAAAAAGATGCAGAGTCAGGCTGTATACGCATCAAAAGTAATGTGTGATAGTGGGAGAGAAAAGAGTATGCAGCTGCTAAATTGGCTGGAAAATCTGAATGTATCACAAAATATGGCTTAAAAAAATGTCCCATGCAGTTAATCGTGTAAATGGACCCAAGGCTAGAGGGCAGTCGGTACTCAATGTGTGCTGAAAAAGCACATTCAGCTGACCTGAAGTGTTCTATTCATTACTCTGGGCTGCAAATTGAATGTAAATCCTTCTTTAATGCACACTCAACATGCAGACATGTCCTAACTGCTCGTATGCGCTGTTACAACACCAAAGCCCACGTTTCATTAGATGAGGGGGTGGCAATAATTATTCCTGACTGCGAGAGCTTTTAATTGGGGAGGCAAGGTCAAGCACACCCCACCCCCCTCGTCTCATCTCCTGTTTGGGACAGTAATGAGAGTGAAACCATTAGCATACTAGCTTGCTTTCATCCACCTCTGCACAAGCTCAGCCCTGTGTCAGCTAAAAAGAAGCGCCAGGGTGCGTGTTGTAGATGGATAAAAGAAAATAGATGGAATGAGCAGAAATGAGAGAATATTCTGCGTTTTCCTGAGTCAGGACCCTCTGTTACCTAATGATCGGAGCAGAGCGGATCAGAGCGCCGCTCGTTAACCCTCCCTGACCCTGGGGAACGGAGCATTACTAAAACATAAGCCCTCCTATAATGAGGTGACTTTCCAGAAGAGCGCTCTAAGAAAAGGGCCGCACTTACTGCCAAGTTGTTGATTCGCATGCGGCTCAGCGTCCTCCGATAGTAGCTGAAGTCATTCTGGATGGCTGGGTTGGTCATCTGGGGAGAAAAGATGCAGGTAAAGATTAAAACGGTGCCTAAACTGACTCTGTACTGTATAGTCACTCTGCACGTACATGCATTTATGACTGTATTAGAACACAATATTTAAAAAAAAAAAAAACACTACTTCACAAATGTATGAATTAAAGTGAGGAATTACTAAATCAGATGAACGTCAGGTTTCATCCATCGCTAGTTGGCCCATATTTACCAAAATATACCGCCAGTGCAGGAGAGAACAGAGAGCACGTATGTTCACCTTCTCCATGTTATTAGGTTAATAGAGGATGTCAGCTTTTGAGGAACGATATAAAGCATGAACACACATGCTTTCTGTTCTCTTTAATGAATTTACATAACCAAATTGCATGCCTACAAAGAGGCTTCCTATTCAGACATACTCTGATGTAATCTCACAGGAATAGATCATTACAGTAATTCAGTATTACAGTAATGTAAACACAGACCGAAAGACCTCCCTGAGACACATTTAAATGAACACTAATCTTGCTCTTATTATAGGAGGGCTTATGTTTTAGTAATGCTTATAATTGTACTCATTAAAATGTCTTATCTTTGCATATTGTTTTTCTAGCTTTTCAGTCTCCTTTTTCTGCAAGTGTCTTAGCTTAAGGGCATGTTTGAACTCTAGCCTAGTTTACTGTCTAAGGGACAACAAAGCACTGTTCGTCAGTCTGTATAAGACCATCTGCCTAATGCTATAAATGTCAAAGTAAATGCAGTATGTCCAAAGCTGACTTCCCTAAATGAGGTGTTATGTTAAGAACTATTTTTTTTCTCTGAGCTAGGCTACAATCACCCACAATTTGGTGCTAGTTTTATTATACTGTTGAGTTAAAAAACAAACATAATGAGTAGGGATGCATCAATATGGGAATATGTGGTCAATGACCGCATATGATTGTGTGTGTGTGTGTGTGTATATATATATGATGCTTATGCATGAACGTACAGAGTCATGGAAAGGTAAAAGACATCCTCTTTTCATCTTCATCTTTTATGTATAGATGGTGTGATGTTTGCTTCCTGGATTTGCTGGTATTTAACTGAATCCATTCTTCCCTCCAACAGTGAAATGTTCCCCATGCCACTGGCTGCAACACAAGCCCAAAGCATGATTGATCCACTCCCAGGGCTTGAAATTCTGCAGCCTTTTTTCTCCAAGCATACCTTTTGCTCACTGTGGCCAAAAAGTTCCATTTTAACTTCATCAGTCCACAGCACTTGTTTCCAAAATGCATCAGTTTTGTTTAGATGGTCCTTTACAAACTTCTGACGCTGAGTTTTGTGGTGAGGACGCAGGAAAGGTTTTCTTCTGATGACTCTTCCATGAAGGTGGAACAGGAGAACAGTGCACCACCACTCCATAGTCTGTTAAATCTTCCTGAAGGTCTTCTGCACTCAAATGGGAGTTCTGATCTGCCTTTCTAAGTAATGCTATGAGCGGTTCTCTCTGAAAGTTTTCTTGATCTTCCAGACCTGAACTTGAGGTTTTTTTTGGGTTTTTTTTTTGTTTTTGTTTTTTTTCCCCCTAACAATGATTGTGGCCAAGCCATAGCCCCAATTAAGTCTAAAACAAAGATAATGAACTGACCTTGCTTAAAATAGTTTAACTTTATGCCTTTTGGAAATCAGTTCATCTTCTACTCACTTTTTTACACAGTAACAAAAAGGTGTGCCTAAACGTTTGTATGCTATTCTATATAAAATGTAGAAAATGAACTAGGTCTACTTGGATTAGTACTATGAAGAAACATTACATTTATTGTAGAGGGTTAAAAATGCAGTAAAATGTGTCACCTAAACGTTCTACTTTTCTGGGGCACAGTAAATATCTGCAGTCACTGATACGATTCTGCCATCATCCTGCGTCCCTTATAATAAAAATATTGATAAGCAGCACTGATTCCAAGCCTTGTGCAATGTACAATTTTTCAGATATTCTCTTTTATATAGTCTCTCTTATATTCAGGACAAGAGAGGTATGAGCATAAAGTGGAAAAGAAGAAGTGAGCACCTCAGCATGCATTTCCAGAAGTCTTGCTAACAAGACAGCATTCCCTGAAGGAAAAGAGATAAAGCTACTACTCAGGCTTCTGCTTTGTGTTCCTGAGCAGATGTCTCTGCTGGTGGAGCGCTATGGAATCCTTTCCCATTCTCTTTCATACTTTCATTTCCCCCTTCTCTTCCCCTCTCTTATCCATCTCCTCTCGCTCGCCCTGCTGCTCTCTTCATCCCACTGCATTCTTCTTCCATCTCTCTGCTCTGTAATTCACCACTAGCTTTCTCTAGCTGGCTTGCTCTTTCTCAGCCTAAAATCCTTTAAGTGACTCTATACCTTCATTATGTTTATTCTATTAACTTCACTAAATTTTTTGGTAGTGACATTTTTTGCTAAATTTGAACATAACTAAAAATTACTTACCAGTACAATGCTAGCAAACACAGCTTTGAATAGTTGTACACTCATAAAAACAATATTTTTTATTAAAACACAAAGTTTACTTAATTGCAGAAAATGTGTTTCTGTATTGACAATTTGTAATGTTACATAATGATTTTCCGATTTTGGGACACCTTTACTTCAAAATCTCAATTAATGCCTTGGCTTTAAATAATTCATAACTTTTAATAATAAAAAAAAAAAGTGTGAACTAATTCTGTAAAACGATCCCCATCAGAGTAAAGTGGGGGGAGATAAGTGGGCAGAGCTTATGCTATACACGCATCCACAGCCAAAGGTCTGGGCCTTTTCCACAAGCTGCTTATAAATATTAGGGGTGATTTTTGGAGGTTTATATTGATAGAAACACATCAGCTGTTGGAAAAAGTACTAGTTGAGAACTTTTATTTATGTGAGCCAGTATATCTACGTAGTTTATAAATAGAGCTCAAAACATTTTTCACACATGCATAAAACATCACAAATCAAACTGAATCTTGATATCAGAACTAAAAATCGTATGGAATCTAAAAATATTTGTATTGTTATACCCATACTAGATTAGACAACTGATGAAGAGAGAACGAAGGAGGAGAGCAAGAACCCAAGAACCTTGGGCGGAGAGCAAGAACCAAAGCCGCACCACATGTACCTTGAGCTCATCGAAGCGCAGCGTGAAGTGCAGGATCTCGGCGAACTGCCGTGCCAGAGCCTGCTCCTGCTCCAGGTGCTGCGTGGGGCTACAGCGAGCGCTCGTTAGGAACCCCAGCAGGCTGTGCAGTGTGCCCTCTACAAGAGAGAGAGGAGAGAAGAGACAAGGTTATGGCGATTCTGTTCGGCAAGTAATGTAATAGATAGATACACAGTTAGAGAGACAGATGGATCAATCAATACTATAAATCAATAATATTTATAAGCACTGATGGATGAACTGACAGATCAGTCAATACTATGAATGGAGAGTAGACACAGGTGCTGATAGAAGCAATAAAGGGAAGGATTAAAAACAGCAATAGAATCCAAATGAATGTCATCCAGATGAATCAACATGCCTACTATGGTTGTCCTTAAAATTTCTATTTCAGTAGAAGACAAGCAGAATAACCTATAATGTGGTAGTACTCTTTCCCTCAGTTAAGCTAAATAATAAGCAGCAAGAGGGCAAAATTCTCTGGCTGCCTCTTTAGTGTACCAGAACACAGGGGAGTCACAAGGACTCTTCTATTCAGATCGCATCCACTTGCATTTTTCACCATCTAGTCTAATTTCTGGCAGAAGAACACAAATCTTGGCACCCAGCAGGGAGATGTGAAGTTAGCCTGGGTCTTTGAAGCCTCTGCCCTGCCTCTTCTCCAGAGAGCACTCTGATTGGCTGGTGATTATGTGAGATTAGAGGACGTGTCACAGTTAATTGGGTCATGACCTACTTCTCTACATGTAAGGCCCGTTTCACTCAAATGAATCACTTCAACCTACGGGCCGACAATAACAAACAAAACAGGATCTGTAGTGCCTCTCTGACCAATAAGGGTTAAATAATCAGTTATTTAAAGTCATTAGAGCTAATAATAGATAACAATATACAGAAAAGGGGCTAACAGAACCCTATTTGTCTGATCAATACAGGACAGAAAGTAATTAGTTTCTGACAGTAGCTTGGAGAACACAAATTCCCAGAATATGTGAATTTCCACATTCACGCTGCAACACACAAAGACCAAATGTAGCATATACAGGATATATTAAATTACATCTCTTATAGTTATTCAAGGAACAATAAACCAGGCCCAACACTGGGGGGACATGCGCAATGCCCTCATCTTGGGTCTCCACAGCTTTGCGTTCTTATGTTTTCCAGCAAGGTGGCCTACTCTTCGAACAGCATTAATGGGCATAATGTGGATTATCGAGCCGAGAAAGTCGTTTAGACCTTTCAGTCACTATTGTGTGTTCAGAACAAGCTATAACCACATTATAGCATTTTCAATTTGATTTTTTTTTTTCTTTTCATGTATCAAAAGCTAATATTCCCAGCTTAATTTTTAATGCATATGGCCAGCAGCATCCTGACAGTTAAGTAATAGCATTACTGTCATAGTAAACAATTTCTTTGAGAGTTAGCACAAACCGCTAACAATGTCTGAACTGGTTGTTGCTTTGGATTTTTCATGAAAGCATTGTTAGGCATTGTGAGGCAAACTGCCTTTATTGAGAAGTAAAGGATATAGATATATTTATAAATATCTTTATTAAAATAGCTTTCTAGACTTAAATACATGCTATGGTTTTATCAGTTTGCTAAACAAATGAGTGTTAAAGTTAGAAAGGTATACAAAGTTAAAGTTGTCTATGAAAGCAAATGTTGTCTACTCATTATTGTTTATCTTATGTGAATAATCATAAATGGACCTATTACTCTGTAATGTGTATGTTATATGGTATATCTTCTCTAACAAGCTTGCCATCACAGTAAAAGCACTGGGTCCAACTTTGTCACCTCATTATAAAAGTTGACCAGGAGGTTGTGAGCAGTTATTCTGCCAAAGTCATTGTGTAACTCGATCACTATATTTACAAAAGAAATCCTGTCAAAGGCACACTTGTGTTCTCTGTAACTTGGCAAAACATCTTTGTCAAGTACAAGTGCAGATTTGGACAGAAAAGATGGAGTGGCCAGGCCAGATGAAATGAGCTCTGGAATCCTGCATCAACTAAAATGTGAATTCAGTTGATAAGGTTCATGCTAGAGAATGACTTTCCAGCACTGACCTTTTAGAAAATTACACTGAAAACTCTCAAACTTCTCTGTGAAACAAGCTTGGAACACTTTCATTTATATTCATTCATTTCATTGAATTTGAACCACACTGTTTGTGTTACCACTTGTAAATAATACTTTGCCACATACAAGCATCACGATTACGAAGCATTCATTCAAAGTGCTTTATAAAGAGTCTGGTGAAATACTGGAACATCTCAGCCTATTCTTGTGAAATTTTAACACATTTGACCATAGATATTCTTGAAACAGCAAATGCATTCACACTGTTACTATCTGTTCAAAGTTGTAATGGAGTCCATAAGTGTCTTCTTGGCCACAGTTAACCTCTCTTCTCCGAGTGGCTTTGTGATTCAGCTGAGGTGAGGTTCTCTGAGGTTTTCTGTAAGATAACAGTTCAGCTGGGTCTGTTAGTTATCTTACAGAAAACATACAACTTAAATTAACAGGTCTTATGCAGAACAGCCTTTTAAATTATGTTCCATTGGGGGTGGAATCCCAGGTAAGCTCAGTTTTTTCCTAATTTTCCCTATTTTAAGCAATTACCTTGTACATAGTGTTTTCTGATCAATCACAGCCACTCAGTTCTCCCTCCCACAAATGATCCTGGTTTAAGATGCTTCTGAACAAGCGAAACGCTCCACCCATATCTTTCTCAAAAGGCAAGTGAGTTGTTAATTTGTCCCCATCTGTGACTTGGAGTGCTTTCTTGAAAGTTTAATTCTCAGGCGGCCTGTCTGCTACGTAAACCAAGTAAGGCTGAGTACAATCAGTGCAGTCATCAGTGGCAGATTTTTTTTGGGTTTGGAGAAGGAGGAGGGTGGGGAATCTGAGAGACATAATAAATAATGAATCTTCTGATTTCATGTCTCTGAAATTAGAAGGTTCTTGAGTTTATTTTTGGAGTGTTATTTTTTTCGTCTTCTGTATGTCTCTTCTGTAAAACAGGGTATCTGAAAAACAAATCCAATGGGTTAGGTCCTGCGACTCAATTCTAAGACCTTTGCCTTCTTTGTCAGAAGGTTCTTGGGTCGAATCCAGCTCTTGACTATACTGTTGGGTTTATGTTTTAATTTTCATTGCAATAATTGGAATCTTAAAGAAGAATACTAAACACAACTCACTCACAAGAGTCTCAGGTTTACTGGTAGAAGCCATACCTCTGACGTGAGGAGGTTATGGGTTCATATCCTAAACAGCATCCACTAGCAAGCTGGGTAGCTATCTTAATAACAGCAAAGTGGCTGAACTCAAAGTTCAAAGTATTTTAAAATATTTCTGATTCTGTATGAAGTAATCAGACCGATTATGTGAGGAATATATCACAGTAAAGAAAATCAAAATAGGTTAAATTGCTGTCACCACTGATTTTAACTGTATAAATTCACTCACCCCCTATATTCAAACAGTTTAGAGGCTGTGACATCAGGTTTACTGTCTCTAAAGGTTTAAACTTGTGTTGTTGATATGCTGCTGTTTAATATTTTTAATTTGGTTAGTAGGCTGTCATATAGCTAGGCTACTTTGCTCAATTACACTTAAACAAATAAGGCAGTTGTACCACCCCTGTCATTTCTTTTGCATGCTTTCCTAATTAATCCTGCTGCAAAATGAATCAACATGCAGAGCTGGAGCATGTATGGTTTAAAGAGTGAACTGATGAGGGTGATGTGCCAGTGGATGAGGTAATGGAGGGTTGCCTCGCCTGAGGAGCGTGTTAATCCAATTACGATGGATTGCTGCTTGGCTCAAGGCTGCTTCCCCCACACACATGCACTGCCTAATAACGTGAACACGATATTAACATCATAATCTCAATGGCATTTACCGCACCAAGTACTTGAAGTCATTAATATAAATATGTGTGTGATCATGCAAAAGTAAATAAATGAGAACAAAGAACAGAGCAAACGGCTCTAAATCTAATCTGAGAAAGGCATGACGAGGCAGACTATAGAGATAGACATATACACAGAAAGAGAAAGCGGGATAAAGTGGCTGACTAAGATTATATAACTCCTCTTTAGCTGGGTGCTGATGCTGGAGTTCCAGTAATGCACCTTGATCAGATGCAGATGAATCACTCAGCAGCAGAGATCAGCTCTCACGTCACTGCCCATCACATCAAATCAAGCTCTATATAAAACTCTGCCTCAGGACTGTGAGCAGCTCAACTCAGCCACTGAGCTAACCAATAAACATGCAAAGTGGGTTAGTGGACCACGCGTCCCTGAGAGAAATCACTTACACGCTGCTGCGTTTACTACAGGGACATTCAGCAGATAATAATGTTTAAGTTCATTCAGTTATCCTAATATATCCCCATCACTGCTAATTATACCAATTTTATGTCCTTTCATATACAGCACAAGGCAAAATAGCAATATGTATACAGTACCAGTCAAAAGTTTGGACAAACTGACTCATTTTCTATGTTTTATAATATGAATAAGGGGAAGAAACTGAGAAGAAAAAGAAAAAAGATATGAAACTAAAGAACAATATGTATGTAACTTTGTTTTTTTAGATGGGGCTGTTCAATTCCAGAAATTCTGGAGTCAACTCTCATTTTGATTCCAAGTCAGGGGAGTTGATTCTTCACTCCAAAAAACAAGACACAGGGAAGGAGAGCCACATAATAAAAACTACAACACTAATGATGGTCACTCTATACCATTATGACTGATGATACGATTGACTGGATCAGATGCATTAATGTTACATAAGCAGGTGCAGCATGTTGGATACAGGTTGGAATTAAACTCTGGAGGAAAGTAGATCTCCACGTGGAGGGTGGGTGACCACTGTACTAGATCTTTACAAGACAATCTGGAGAACTCTAGCTAAATTAAGTTAGCTGACTAATGGGACTGCTCAGCCATAACTTCTCTTGATTCTTCTGTGTTAACTCCTTTGGGTGGGTAGATGTTTCAGCACTGGTAACGTTGTTTGAGTAACACACTTTTTCGCACAAATTTTATGTTTTACTTAATTTTTTTTCACTTTGTCCAACATAAAATACAGTCAGTTTAGTGATGTGGGTGTTTTTGGAGACTGCATTTTTTTTACTTTTTGGGATTAACTTCCAGCTCTTCTGCAGTAGCCCCATATTGTTTTGATGCAGCTTTACACACTCAGCATTCTCTCAAGCAGCTTCATGAAGAGCACCTGAGGATGAACTGAAGTTTTCACATATGCTGAGACTCTAAAGAACTATTTGCAGGGGTTGCATTTTAAAATAATATTTTTTGGAAATAAAGTGGGCACAAAATAGGCATCAACATTACTGTTTAGGCTGTCTTAGAAACAAATGTCAAGGTCTAAGCATGAGTATTTAGAGCAAATATTTCACCCCCATTCATTTTCAATGAGCAGTAGCGGTAAATGTGTGAGGGATTGTGGGATAGCAAGCAGCATACAAAGAGGACATGCCTACACATTTCTGTTTGAAAGACATGGAAATCTGGGTTCCCCATTCTATACAGTCCAAAACAAGACAAAATTAAATAAAATACTGTATGGCAGTCATTGACATCGTTGGTGGTCCTGAAGAGCCAAAAGACAGCACTGAATCACAATTATAGCAAGCTAATACAAATTAGCCTCTGTAGCCTGTCAACATATACTGAACTATTCTGACCTTTATAAGTTAGTGTAGACTACTTGAGAAGAAATTTATCTGAAATCCAAACAGATTTTTTTGCATCCTGCATTGTAAACTGACACACCCCCTAGCAGCAAGGCACTAGCGAAGGAGGCGGAGGTAGAATTCCGCACTGCGTGCAGTGGACATGTACCATGATACTATGAAAAGTGTACATTCAGTGAGGTGTGTTCAGACTTTTGACTGATGGTGTAGAATTGTCAGTATGTGTGTAAGAGGAAGTTCATACCCAGCTTTAGAGAGAACTCGTAAAACTTCTTTAGCTTCCCCACCAGCGGGACCACCGCATTCCAGGCCTTCTCCTGCACGCGCTCGTCATTCGGCTGTTGGATGGCCTGGACAGACAAAACAGCATCAAATATTGAAGCACTGTGTGTGTAACATCAGCTCAAACCTAATATGTAACTGAACATGCTTCCTAAAAGCACTGTATCTACAAGATCACATGAAGAGAGTGCGGCTCTCTACAGCAGCTTCGTTGCTGCAGAGCTTCCCTGATCTGACACTCTGAGGCTGATTCAACCCCAGGATGAATCAGCTGATTATCTAATGAGTTGATTCAGGTGTTACAGCAGAGAGAACACTAAAGCCTGCAGTGATGTGGCCCTCCAGCAGTGCACTTGACACAAATGATTTATGTCAGCAGTTCTCAAATTTTCTTACTTTAAGGCCCCCTTTGTGGATTGTAATTTTCACTGCGCTATTTTGCCCCCTGCCTCTCAACCCCCCTTTCTGCAGCCCCCTTGGCATCCCCCTGTAGCTCCCAAACTTGAGAGCTGCTGGTTTACATGATGACTCTAGTATTTTCTGCCTAATCTGTAACTGCCATAGCTGCAGTGTACCATCGATTACCATGGTCAATCATTGTCAACACGTTACCCTGTATATAGAAAAAAGCTGAACCATAATAGAAGCCACTATGCAGACACTAATCATCATCATCAGTAAATCATTATACAAAGCACATAATTTTGTAGAATACTTTCATGAATTCTTCGGTAAAAAAAACAAAACAAAAGTGTTCTACAAAAAAAGCAGTAAATGTATATTAATTGTTCTTTCAAATAACTGCACACTGGACTGGTTTTCCACAGATATTTGTGATAATGCATCTGTGTAGTGGAGTAGGAGATTTTAACAGGCTCCTGCTTGACTGAATAGATACCAGTAAACCTCAGAGAAAGTGGGAAAAAAAAGTTGCTCCAGTGTTGGAAAGTTGGATGCAATTTCGGTAAAAACAGCTTTAATAACTCCCTCTCATGTCTGTCTCATCAGATAAGAATTTATTATAGTAACAACTGCCTAATGGCTTTGCATACAGTCATATGCAAATGTTTGAACACTCCTGGTCAAATTACATTTGTTTGCTGTAATTTGTTGTTGATTTTCTAAGTAAAAAATAAGTTAAGACATCCTC
>JAILXH010213451.1:14169-34869 GCA_023558415.1 Piaractus mesopotamicus
AGATACACTAAACCCTGTTTCAGCAAAATATATAAAATACACAATGAAAGCAGCAGCAAGCCTTTGAAGAGACAAAAAAAAACAAAAACAAAACAAAAAAAAACAACAACACTTAAAAAAGCCAAAAAAAAAAAGAAAACTACCACTGGGATGGTACCATGAAATGTACTTCTGTACTTTTAGTTAGGGGACATAATTGTACTATATTCCATTGCAATTGTATTTTTTAAGTTGCACTGATTCTGAACCCTGTGTTTTCACTCTAGGCTTTTTATTTTGTCTTTCTATTTTAAAATAGGTTATTAAAAAAAGTACAAATATGCACCTTTCTCCTGGTAAGGTGAATGTAGTGTACCTTTAAAACATCTTAAGAACATTGGTTGTACCTTTAAGGATACATTTACATTGTTTGTACCTTGATTAACAAAAAGTGTCTGAACAATATTCTTTTTCTCTGAATTTTAAGCTGTACTGTGCAAATGTCAGAGACCACCCTTCATTTAATTAATTTCCAGTCAAAACATCTATTAAGTACAAGTTATTTATTTTTCAGAAGATATTTCTGGAGAGATTACATATCATATAATCCAGAAAGGGGAAAGTCAGTGGAAAATAAATGAAAAATAGGACAAACGTTCTATTGTTCCACTGTGAGAAGACAAATCAATGCTATGGAACTGAAAAGATGTATAGATGTGTAGCAAAGAAGCTGTAATAAAGGCAAAGGGTGCACTGAACACTGAAAAATGATATATTTAGTAATTTAGTAATTTTCTGTTTTTTCCCCCCACACATTTGTAATGGCTGTTTTGATAGGAAAGCAAATAAACAATAAATCAAGGGTGGTCTCTGACTTTTGCACCATACTTTATCTACTGACGGTCCCCCTGTTGAAGAGCATTCACACTCAGCTTTGAGAAACGTTCCCATGGCCAACAAAGAAGTACAGCTGGAAATAATTCAATAGGTGTGGGATGACTCAGCTTTTGAGCAGAAAAAGTGAGAGCAGAGGTCTCATCTTCTACTCACAGCTCCTTCTGAAACACAGATGGCCTGGACACAGCCGCCTGGCTGGACAATGGCTTCCCTGATGAACTCAATCTGTGTGTCCTGGAATGTCTCTGTGACATCCACCAGCTATACATACAGAAGCAAGAGCCTTGTCAGTCTTCAAATTTATACAATAATGGACCTTCCGAACACTTTGAGAATCAGAAACAAAGACAATATGCATTGTAGACACATTTCAGTTTTACCATCATTACACGACCAGCTACCTGTTTCTTTAAGAATTAATTGCAAAAGTGTTTTACTGCTTTTATTGGGGTAGAACCTTCAAAAATATTAGAAATTAGAAGAATTAAGACTGGTGAAGCAGCTCAGTGGTGTAACTAGGGTCTTATAGGTTCTAGTGCAAAAGTGCTGGATTGGCCTCCTGAAACTGTAATTTGTTTGTTTGCTCGTTAATACTACGTCTCAACCAAACTATCCAAGTCACATAAAATTGTGTAAGTTGCGATTTAAGGGATTCAATTACAATAATTACAAAAATTTTTCTGACATGAATGGGCATATAAATCATTTCTATTAAGCTTTTAACTATTTAGGCTTTTTTTCACAAACATGACCAAATTGGCTGACAAGCTAACCTGTTTAGCTCCCAAATGATGGCACATCTTGAGTTCAAATTTAACTGCCTGCTGCCCTCTTAAGGTGTTATAGCACCAGGGTCGTAAGACCCATTATGTTTCTCAATAAATGTGTTTTCAGCTTTCTTTTATTTTTTTCTTGTTTAAGACCAACAAAGCCAGTTTTGGGGGTGGGGGTGGAAACCCCTGTGCTATGGCCAGCAGTGCTATTCCTACTTGCACTGCTGATAGTTACACCACTGAAGCAGCTTTCTGCTACCGTGCACCAACTCTTTACTTATTAAAATTTGTCAGACACCCATCATTACTAGTTGCGTAAAGTGCCGCTGAAAACACATGTATTCATTTACTTAGCATTTGCTGTTCATTTAATATTTCCACATACAATCTTAAATGTTCTTCATTTTTTTTTAATTATTTGGTCTTGTATTAATTTTTTTAATGCTTTCTTGTTTTTCCTTTCATTTTTTTCGCTTTTGATGCCATTTTCTTACAATAAAACATTTTACTGTCTTATTTACACACACCATGAATCTACATTTGTATGTATTAAAGGGCCTTTTTACTCATTTGTTCATCCACTCAAGGAGCTCACCACTGAAAAGTAAATTTACCTTCATTCCAAATCGAGTGTCAGGTTTGTCTACACCGTAATCCCTCATGGCCTCCTCGTAGGTCATGCAGGGGAAGGGGATGCTGAGCGGCTCTTTGTCTTCAGGCCAGGAATATTGCAGCAAGCCCTCAATCAAAGCCCTGATTCCGGCCTGCTCCACAAAGGACATCTCAATGTCCATCTGCGTAGGCAGACAGGGAGATGTTATAGAGGCAGACGAGGCTGACTGAGGTCTAGGCTTTTCTGCCTTTTTTTCATTCTGACTGAGTTTCCTGAGAAGCCCATTAGCAGGGCGAGCGCCGTGTGTGGGCGGCAGAGAGAGACACATCATTAAAAGCCAACTCGGCATTCGTCGGCATCCAGGTCAAACTCCATTCCGTTGTGCGCTCTCAAACTCTACGAACGGCTGATCTTGCTGTTTGTCACGTCCTTACCTGTGTGAATTCAGGCTGTCTGTCGGGTTTGGAGCCTTCGTCTCTGTAGCAGCGTGCCAGCTGAAAGTACCTGAGATTACAGCAGTCACAAAGACAAATACGTGTAAGTGTGTGTGTGTGTGTGTGTGTGTGTGTGTGTGTGTGTGAGAGAGAGTGTGTGGGTGTGCGTCACTCCTGTAACCTCTTTAAGTCAGACATCTCAGACTAAATCTAAATGCGCCTTTAAGAGGGCCAGGGAAATAAACAAGAAGCAATGTCTGCGTGACCCACTTCAGATAAAAGCGTTGATGGCTGTTTGACTATGACAAAAAATGTTAAGTTATTTAGGTTATAGCCCACTGAAGCAGGTCTATACTTACCGATCTAGACCTGCCACCATCAGAAGCTGTTTGAACTGCTGCGGGCTCTGCGGGAGACAGTAAAACTTCCCTGCTTCTCCAGACGGCACCACAAACTCTTTGGCACCCTGAGAAATAGAGTGACAGCTGAATTTCAATACAGCCTTAATGCCTCTCGAACACTACAGACTATGCAATACATATTACAACATTAAAAAGTAATGAGATCTTAGAGGAACGGATAATTGTTTGAGAGACAATATAATGTACCCTACAGCATAAATGTAAATAATATAAAAACTGAAAAACTGTGACAGAAAATATAGTCTATACTATATAATAAAGTCTACACGCAAAGTGAGTACATCATATTTAAACCAATCAGATACAGTATCAGTCTTACTTCTAGACTTTATTTAGTAGTTTATTTACTTCATGAGAAGCCACCTACAGCATTACATTTACTATTGATATTTTTCTTAAAAACAAATTTCAAAACACTTAAGAACAAGTTTTTAAATCAAAATATATTTATTAAAAATATATATACAGTCAGCTGTGTACTACATACTGTACTCAGTTAATCATTCTGGGTGCCAGTTTTCAAATACTCAAATCACTATTGGGTATTAATTTATTGCAGAAAGTAAGGAAGAAACTATAACAATCCAGTGAAACACCTTTATGTTTTAACATGGCTGTGAAGTGCAGCAGTTTTGCTTGTATTAGCAATTGAGTGTGTATATTACACTTTGCTACAACATACCACAAGTTCCTTAATGTAAGCAAATTGCCAAGGATGTGTTGACAAAGACATGCTGTTTAAGTCCACCGTAATCTTTGATCGAAGTGTACTGAATTTTGCCTTTTTATTTTAAGTAATAATATCACATTCACATTCCTCCTCCCACTACCCCCACCTATTATTGATTTAAACGCTCAGCTAATTTAAAGAACCTCCCGTTCGCTCAGAAATTCATTAGAGTATGAAAGGAAAATACGTTATGATTTCCAATTCAGACTAATTTTAAGTACAAAACAGAGCAAGTGAGTCTGTAATAAGGATAACTATTCTATCTGACATTCACCAATGTTTTCTTATTTGAGATTTGTTTTTAGGTAAAAACAGAATCTACACACATTTAAGAGCACAAAGGTGCAAATAATTCTGCGGCTTACGAACGCGTCATGAATCTGACATAGACTTTTTCTTAGGACCATTCTCAAGAACAAATTTAAGAAAAAACTTAGAAAGATATTGGTCAAACAGGCCTATTAAAAAATATTTCTCTGCCCACAGTGTTACCACAACCAACTAATACGTTGGCACATCATCCACTGATGAGAAAACAAATCTCACAAGTCGCACCAGTTAGTTTTAGTGTTAGTGTTAGATCATCTAAAAGAGCAGCCTGTTACCAGGAATGGGGCAGTAGCCAAGTAGCGCGCTAGTTTTTGTAGCTAACTACAACTTTTTGTAGCTAATAGCTGTAGTCGCCACAGTTTTATGAAATGTAGCTAACAGCTGTAGTGACTACAAATTTTTGTGTAGCTGTAACGATAATTTTCGCTACAATTTCGCTACAGACTTCAGGCTTCATTAACTGGAATGTGGCGATTGGGCAATCCTGACTGAGCCGCGGACTGTTTGAGCAAATGGTCAGGCGCTGGCCCCATGTGCTGATCACTCCTTACTAGTAGCCATAGCTCAGGGGTTGGCAACCGAAATGTTAAGAAGAGCCATTCTGTCCTTTCAATAAAAATGAAACCACAACATTTTATGTCCCTGCCTTAGCTAAAGCGGAAAAAACATTTTCCTAATAGACTATTATTAACAGTACTGCACAGAGACAGGGTCACTAATTAGAATTTTGAGGCTAAAGTGTTGCTGAAGGACTCTGAATGTCATGTCTGTACATATCTTGCTGAAATGTTTAAATTGGAGCATTTTTATTTCAACAGATGACAATGCTTTGCACAAAATTGTTTGATTTGTATTTTTGTTGATTTTTGTTAGGAAACACCTGGAACGACTGACTTTGCTTTTACTTAGTCTACATTTTTGTTGGATATCACACCTTTGGTTGTGTAAGTTTGATTGTTGGTTACACTTAAACTGACTTTTTGGCGATCTTTTTGTAAATTTGCAGCTTTTTAATTGTATGTTTCTTTCTGGCACATGATTAAATGCAGTGTCTTGTTCACACTGTCAGTTGGGCTTGTTTGGTGTGTCAGGTGTAAATACAGAAACATTCTGACAATCGCGCTTTGAAAGTAGCTAAAAAGTAGTGCACTACTTTTCAAAAAGTAGCTAAAAAGTAGCCACTACTTTTCTGGAAAAGTAGCTAAATTGTAGATAGCTACAAACTTTGGGAAAGTAGCTACTAATTTTTCAGTAGCTATCCCAACCCTGCCTGTTACCTTATCAGACTGCCAGTTCAATCCGCAGTGACCTATTTTCCTTGGCTATTTGTGAATAATAAAATATGTTTGCTTGATTTGCTTGATATTTGCTTTCCAGCACCAGCGCATCAGTTTATGGTTTTGTGTATTATGAGTAAGAACTACTATACATTAACATTAGACAAAAATCTTGTTTCTTTTTCTTTGGTTAACTGTATAGCTGGTCATTAACTCTTTAGGATAAACAAATATCAAAATTAGTCACAATGCACATAGTACTGTAACTGTATACATACTGAATATTGTATACATACTGATATTTGAGAAGGGTTCCTATCTGACTTTTAAAAGTATCAGTTTAACGGATCTGATCAATTAAACACGAAGAGAGGAAACTTACCCCTGGAGTCCTTTTAAACAATGTTGGGGTCTCCACATCTACAAATCCTACAATTAAATGAATAAAATAATTTTATTGATGATTCCATTATGTACTCTACATCCAAATTCAAACTTAAGACTGAAGAATAACAAGTTTTGCACCTACCATGCAAATTGCAAAGGTACTCTCTCATTTTCATCACAAGCTGTGATCGCAGTCTCAGATTGTATTGCATTTGAGATGAGCGAAGGTCAAGATACCTATATTGCATCCGGAGAGCCTCAGATTTCTACCAAGAGAAAACACAAACAGCTTTAGATGCATCAGGAACGGATCATGTTGTAGCAACATGCTCAAGCACATTTCCCCAAGGATTTAAATCAATACCAAACTTCTACAGATTAAAAAAGCTACAACTTTTGTTTTTCAATAGCTCTCTGCAGCAGAAATGTAGAATCACATTGTTTTGTAGAACACTGCAGTGAAACGCACAAGCTGCATGCTAATGAGAAAACGTTGAACGCTAATCCCCCATGAACATTAAAGGACACAAAGGAAAGTTTTTAGAAAATGTATAAAATGTGCTTCCATTGTAATATACAAGGATATTACAAAACTTACCTTGACAAAGTCTTTAATCTCAAAAGGCAGCTTCCGGCAGGTGTTCAGCACTTCCATGCTCTCAGCACACACTTCAATTTCTCCTGTGGACATGTTCTGAAATTCAGGACAACACATGACAACAGTCGGCTTCGAAAAAAAGTTTGTCATTTTTGGTTGGTTTATTCCCTTTATGCTTAAGAAAATGGGTCTCTGTTGAAAATGGGTCTCTGTTCCAGGGCTGTGCAATTATGTTAAAACTGACAGCCGTGATTATTTTTGACAGATACTGTATTAATTTCATTTCATTGCAGATTAGTAACACTTGGGTGCACCGTAAGAGCACATTCTGTTGGAACTGTGATATTTTAGACAGTACTGAACTCACAGAACACAGCTATTCTATATGCGTTTAGTCAGCGCACTCACAGAAACAATATTGTTGGGTTTTCTTCAAGGGTTCATTAGCTGAGCATTACTTTGTCTACCTAGAACAGCTTTGTTCCAAGGCTGCAGCCACTGTACTGAATGGGTTGGCCTAAATACAAAACATCATAATTTGTCACCATTTTCACCCTACCCTTCACCTGTGAGTCTGATTAGGGTTGAACAATTTGGGGAAATTATCTAATTGCATTTTTTCAGACCAATACTGCAACTAAATTGCAACTATTTTCTATACACTAAGGTACAGGCCTGTTTTTGGTCAAGAAGAGCTTATCCACCTTTTCCAGCTTGAGGCTTGAAAGCTGAACATAGTGTGCCTGACCAACAGTAACTTGTGGTTGTGTTGTCACAAGCTATACGTTATTAGGTTAAATGTCCCCTGGTTAAGACGACATTATTGATAATGAAGGCTACTATTAAAATTACACTCCTTCAAATTGCGACTTAAAAACTAATATAAATGATATTAAAATGAACAATATTTCAGCCCTAAGCCCATAAGACGGACCTTATTTTCCTGGCCAGCTGGACGAGGCCTGACCCTTCCTTTGATCATGATGACCGACTCAACAGATAACCTGCAGAAAGCATTCCTCAGTTCATGCTTGGACTGAAAAGAAGTAAAAACAAAGTGCTCAGGCTAAGGACATCCAGCAGCTTTACAGATGACAATTATTCGAAAATATGATTTATTTGACGCAATAAACGTAAAATAAAGAGTGCTGTGCTGCTACCTCGTCATGTGGGATAAGAACTTGCACCAATCCACTGAAGTCCCTCAAAATCACAAACAGATCCTGTCTGGTATTTCAAAAGGAAAGAGAGAAACTACTTCATATGCGAACATAATTTTAAAGCAAAAGTTCATAGAAATATCAGCCAAGACATGTTGGGTGTCTGATTCATAAAGCTACACTATGTAAGTTATTGGAATTTCAAGACCTCTCTGGTGGAAATGTGTAATTGCACGAATGTGCAGAAGAACATTTTGTGACATGGGTTGTGCTTCAGACCCCCACAAGCAAATTAATTTGTGTGTAAGTTCCTTAAAAGGGTTTTCAAAGAGAAAACTTGGTGAAGGACGTGTCAAAACGCATTAAGTAACGTATTCCGATACTTAAAAAAGGAACGTATTCAGAACACATTTAGAATACACTTACAATACATCTTGGTAAGTCAGATGGATTTTTTTTTCCTTAATTCATACTGTTCCACGCTTTTACTGGATGGTAGTTTCTTCATGTAATTATTTTGTTAATATGTTTCTTGAAAAAATCTTTATCATTTTAAAAAAAAAAATGCAAGAGATTTTAAGATTTTTCTGTTTCACCACCTGCTTCAGTCTACTGCTGCTCCCACAATCCCCTGAACAGACGTCCAGTACAATACCCATGCTAAACTTATCACTAGCAAACATGTCCACTCCTGAGAAGATTATTAGTTTGATCATTCCTGTGAGCTCAGTAACACTGACATTAATAATCATCACACTGATTTATCAGTTTATTCAGGCTTTAGTAGGAACTTCGGTGTGTGTGAGGAAGTCGTTATTTGAGGTCCTCTTTAGAATTCATCTAATAAGCATATTTACTACATGTTCTGCGCTGATTCTAAAAA
The DNA here is from genome assembly GCA_023558415.1 of Piaractus mesopotamicus. NCBI lineage: Eukaryota > Metazoa > Chordata > Actinopteri > Characiformes > Serrasalmidae > Piaractus > Piaractus mesopotamicus. Next base: position 22,653 of record JAILXH010213451.1, read on the forward strand.
AAAAATCATAAACAAGTATTCATGGTGTTTCTTTTGAATATTGTGTGTTTTGTTTATTTAGTAAATATTCCAAAATATTCTCCTAAAAATGTAAAAAGTGGCTGTATTTTGACTACGGCCTTTACAAAATGTAACTGGGACTGAATACAGATACTTAATTTCTGTGTTCTGAATACATATTCCCAGTACTTGTATTCCATGTCATCCCAACCCTAAACATGATACTGGTTAATATTTTTCCCTACCCCCGCTGGTGCACAGTGACATAACCAAAAGTCAGAAGACGTTTTCAAGGCTTTGATCAAAGATTCCAGGAAAACATGAATTTTGTCTTTTAAATGTTATTGCACAACGACGCCTGGTTAACATAACAGTGGCATATCGAGGTCAATTTTGAATTCATGTTGACTTGAAACAGAGACAAATCAAACCTCAGGTACTGAACCCATCCGCACAACGTGACCTCCTCTCCTACATGACTCGAACGCAGCTCTCCACATGTATGACTTCGTATGGACAAACTGCTTTGACCTACAAACCAGACAGTGACATTCTTCAGCAACACTGAGAAGCTTTAATAGTGCAAAACAGTGGTGTTTTTTGTGTTTAGTTACCTGAAGTGAAACTAGCAGCATGTCTGGAGGATGTAGTGGTGCTGAAAGGCGGAGCTTTTGAAGAATAAATCTGCTGCGTGGGTACAAATAAAGCTCTCCTGTTTAACACACACGGTCTGTGGCGTGGATGTCGAAAAATGTGACGAGCTGCTCTCAGCAGTAAAAATGCACATTTATATGTCATTACCGAAAGATGTTAGTGTGCGATAAGAGAGAAAGACCGTGCTATTACTGTACACGAAGGTAAATATTTAGGTATCGTCATCTACTTACAATGCTTGACCAGTTGTCAGTAAAATTTACTCTAGCGCTTAACTTCCTTATAGCTCAGAGAGGAGAGAACCGCCTAAACTGACCACGAATATGAAAAAAATTCACAAATTCACGGTAGGTGACATGTAACTAAATGACCGCTAATAGAGACAGCTATAACTCAGTGAATGAATGTAATGAGCCCGAGTCAGTCAGCTAGACTCCACCACCAGCACGGTCACCTTCCACTTCCACACTCTTAGCCCTTTAGCCAAAGCCTGCGACGTATGTGTCCGTATTCACAACATTTAATGTCAGAGATGAATAACCAGCTTACTCAAATAAGATATCAGGTCAAGTGCGACGAGGTGTTCAAATTTAACAACAGAAAACATACACACACGCAAAACTTCAGCATCCACACGCTGAACGGGCGCGTTTCCCGTGTCATTCTCAGACTCGACTAATCACTCTCAGATTTAATCGAGCCTTTACCATTCTGACATCAATACGGAAGCGCATAAATCCACCCATTTTTCAAAAAAGTCTGCATTACTCAGTCATCGAAATGTAAACAAAGTTATTCAGTGTGCTTTTTGACGTGGCTTACTAACTCTATGATTTCTTTATAACGGTGTTGACATGAAGCAGGTATTGTGATGTCTACAATGCAAATATAGTCATTTTGTTTATCTTTTTTATTTAAAAAGCCATTTAAAAAAGCTGTTTTATTTGCGACCTAAAAGGATCATTAAATCTGCGTGTGTCGTCTGTGATCTTATATGTATTGTTAATAACGGTGGACATAGTGGTAAATTTAAAAAAAGTTTCTTTGGATGACTTTTTTGCGTTGATACCCTGTATGTATCTCTCAAAAAAACAAACAAACAAACAAACAAAAACCTCAATTTCTGGCCAAAACCTTTTTTCAAAACTATAGTAAAATAATATCCCATTACATCAGGTGGTGTAACAATTTCATGTAATAACTGTCTGCGATGCAGGTTTCTATCACCACCGCTGTGAACAATTCTGACTTCGAAGGACATCAAACCAGTCTGAATCACGTTTTGTTTACACCTTAATGATTTCTGCAGACATTTAGACACATCAATAGAATGCCCCTTTAATAATAATAACAGGTTTTTGTATATTGTTCCTTTCACAATCACAAAGGCGCTTTAGAATAAGTAGAGTAATTTTAACAACAAAAAAGGGAAACAAACTGAAGCGGTGGAAAGAGAAAAGTGTTGCTTAAAGAGGACAGTCTTCATAAGATATTTAAAAAACGGACAAAGATGGCTCGATTTGGGGTAGGGAAATCCAGAGTTTAGAGTTAACAGTAACAAGTAAGATAATGTAGTGAATATACATAAATGTATTTATGTTGAAATATTACATTTAGTTAATTTGGAAACAAGTCCCTGACTGAAATCGCTGTCAAATGTTTTCAGCTCTTGATTAGTTCTCCTAGCTGGCTGCATGATGGGAAAGCGGGCTGTTCAAATCAGGTCATCTCCTCGGCGGCGCGCAGTCGGTCATGGAGGGACAAAACAGGTAGACTTTCTTTTACTTATTTCATTTAATGCACTTTATATGGATCGAGTGCAACGGACTGTAAGCGATTTAGGTCTCGTTCCGCAGAAGTTAAGAGGGTTATGTGTTGAAGTTGTAGCTAGTGTTTTGCTAGTTAGCATTGTGCTAACGCTAACTGGTTGACCGGAGATTCGCGAAGACTAGCTTCAGCATTAACAACTATGAGAGTAACCAGAACAATATACTTCTATCTCCACCGTTGATATAATATGCGAATTATGAATTGAGTCCATTTTGTGTATATTTTATGCTATGTGCCGTTTACAGTGATATTTAGCTAGCGTTAATACACGAAGCGCTCTGTTTTCACAACTGATGAACTAGGTTAACGTTAGCGTTCAAGGAACGACGCTGCTGAGTGTAATGCTTTATGGCGACTGTAAAATGACCACATTTTTCATTTTTCTGCACAGTGTTGTAAATACCCCAGCACCCAGGCCCGTTACAAGAAGAAGTAAGAGTTACGGGCGAAGCTGTGTGGAGCCTCCGTCCCTTTTCTGGCAAACCCCGGGCCACTTAACCACCCTCGGCCACAGGATTCCAACCAGCAGAAGGGCTGCTAAGTCTCATAATATTACTGTAAGCAGTTTCTATCTATATTGCATTCATGGTTTCCTTATAATGGAAATAACACCACTACTACTGTTAATAACCATCGTAAAAGGGACGCACTGATGTGGGAACTGTGGGCTTATACTGATACATGTTTTATGTACACACCTGCCAGTGTCTGTACACACGTTTAAAATGTGAAACTTGGGACTATTAGCATTTGGGAGTATTACCGCTAAAAGCAAAATAAAGCACTTATTTCTACGAATAAAATGTGTTAATTATTTAAAAGCATACATTTTAGCACAGCAACCTAGCGTCATTTAAACATTATGTTGTTCCCAAGTGCAATAAATAATTCAATATTTAATGTATCAAATGTAGAAAAAAAAAATGGTGTGATGCTGCTAATTTTTTAAGCAACTATCGTGCATTCCTAATTTATATAGCCTCTTTATCAAACTTGCAACAGAAAAAAAAACAAAACAAAAAAAAGTTAATATCTATAGTAAGGGTCACCAATCCTGGTCCTTGAGTTTTACCTTCCTCCTGAGAAGGTAGTTCCAACCTATCAGATGCAGGTGGGATCTAAACTGCAGGAAAGTAGATCTACAGGAGAAGAGTTGGTGATCTCTGCGCTGTGAGGTAGATCATGGGTACGCGTCTCCAGTCCTGGAGGGCCTGTGTCCACCACAATTTAATAGTTGTCCTACTCAAAACACCCCCACTAAACATGGCAATTAACTGATTAATTGAACCAGGAATGACTGAAAAGGGAAATCATGAAACTGTGCTGGGCTTTGGCCCTCCAGGACCGGAGTTGTGCACTGCTGAGACAGGACAGAGAACAGTTTTAAGTAATGAGGAAAGCCAACACTGGTTGAATAAAGTTAAAAGGAAGTATGGTCACAGAGAGAATTTCATAGTTTGTGTGGCATGACACATGATTGACCTACCGGGGGATACAAATGAGGCTATAGTAAGGAAGGAGCTTGGTTTAAGATTTTTTTGTTTGTTTGTTTATTTTGTATTGAACAACTAATGTTATTTTGTTTGAACCCCATATCTTCACAGACTAAGGTTGACCCAGAACAAGTAGCTCTTTTGATCAAAAATGAATGGAAGCTGTCCTATGTCACCCCTCTGTACCGATTTCGACACACGCAGCTGAAACTGTACTCCAAGCACCTTGCTGCTTTCATCGTAGCAGAGAAACAGCAGGGTGTTGCAGTTGAAGTTGGACTAGAGGCTGGTTTCAAGGTCACGTTCTCCGCTGTTCTTGGAATGGCTGAGACAGAGGAGGACGCCGAAACTGTTTTCATTCAGGTGAGTTTGGCCACAAAAATACAGTATGAACTTCAGTGAAATGTTGGGAGGCATGCTAGGAGTGTAAATTTCTGACCTCAATCTGATTTGATTAGGAAACAATTCAGTACATCACAATATCTCAAATTTTGACACAATTTGAGTTGGTTTGATGATGAATTATAGAATATGCCAAATGCATAAATGTGACTAAACCACAGACTGTATACATATAAAATGTTGACTTTTGAAAATAGCTTTGGAATTTTATTTTGGCTGTTAGCAAATTAGCGTTATGATTGAAGCTGAATGGATGTCGATCTGCTTTCTCTCCTTTTTATCCCAGGTACATTCTAAGCCTTTGTTTGCAGCAGATACTCCAAAGGCAGTGTGGCGTGGTTGGCTGACGTGTGTTAACGGTGATCCAGAGTACCTGAGGTCGCTGCCACCTGACTTTGTTAGTTTGCCCTTGTTCTGCAGCAGTGGGCCGGAATACCTTACAGCTCTTGTCAAGTCCTGGTTCGAGCGGGCATTTGACTGTAATTTCGGCTCACTGTGTCTCAATTCCACCACGCTAAATTGGCTTGCTGCTTTGTGGACTGGCTGCCATCCCAGCAGTAATATCAGGTACTTGAAGTTGGCCTGGAACATGCCCTCTCAGCCACCTTTAGACATTGCATATACAGTCAACCCGCAGGACGCCTGGGAACTATGGAATAGCATTCGTACAGAGGACAGCACAGATGACCGAATCAATATTGAAGAGGTCCAGCGTTTTATGAATGGGCTGGAGATTCACTTCTTCAGACATTTTAAAATCTACCTTTCTGCCGGGACCCTCACAAAGGTCTCTACTGCCCTTGGTTCAGCACATCATGATGGGAAAATAAAGGTAATTTGCAGTTATTTTGCTATCATAAGCAGTTAGTCAAATACAGTCCATATACACAATGCCATTGACTTGGGTTAAGGGGCCAAGCTGAGGTATTGTTGGCAAAAAAGTAAACTGCTGTTTTATCATTGAGGCATTAAAATGTCTAGTACAAGGATAGACTAAATTATGCTGGGATTCACAATTAGTCATTTTTAGTCCAAATACTACCCCTTAAAATACTCTTACTCCTTATTAATGTCACATTGAAGGTGATAAGTATTACTGCTGAGTGGCAAAAAATAATTATATCATGGTACTATAATACATCTTAGTTTTGGTAAACGCTGTAATTTTGCTAGCATTTTTATTTTAAAAATATCAAACTTATGAATAATTATCAATTATGATTTCTATTCAACATTTCACACACTGCATTGCACTAAAGCCAATCAACAGGACTAATTATGCTGTTTTTGTGATGTAATCTATCGTAAAAATTATGAATATTGTCATTTTGTCCTCCCCTACTGGGGGCTACTGATAAAATGCCCTATCACTGTAAAGATGTTTATACCTAAAGAATGTCTTATAAATCTGACCTGGCTAATTTTGATTCTGCTATTTTGTTGGGTTTTGTTCTCTGAAAAAATGAATTTTACACAGACCTCTACACAATTTGGAAGCTTATGTTTTAAGTTTTAGTATCAATCAGGAACACAAACTAAAACTCAAAATTGTTATGTGACCCCAAAAATAGTAGAGACGACAGCCATTAGTTATTAAATGGTCATTTTACATTTTGGTATATTCAGTACAGTATGACTGTTGTTTGTGCTAACTTTTTATAGCTGGTGTAGTATTAAGAGTACTCCAGCGTATTGGTTGGTGATATGGCAAAAATATAGTATGATAGTTCAAGAAATTTTTTTACGATGCACAGTGTTATAATATTTACATTTTCTGACATCTGATAAGTTGGAAAAGACAAAAAAGAAGCCAGTAGTTCCAGATTAAAAAATACTATCAAAGCTATGAATATAAAATATTTTAGTGTTTCACAAACTGTGCTGCTCTGAATCCAATTAAAAAGGACTAATTATGCTCTCTTTGAATCATGCAGTTGTTCAATGTACTGAATATCCACAACATACTCAGAAACCCATACTGTGACGTATTGTCATGTAATTTATAGCAGTAAGGTTAAATACTGTCATACTGCCCAAACTTCTGCGTACGACTGCAAAAGATGGAGGTTGGGGCGAAAAATGTTGGAGTATTCTTTTGATGCAATTCAAGGTAGTGATTTGAAAACTACAAATTTTATTTATTCATTGTGTTTAATAAACATATGAGAACGCATGGGATACTGTTGTTTATGCATTCCAGACTTGTGTGACTGTATGCCTGAGATTAGACTCCTAATGAGAGATACCAGTGACACTAACTTTGGTTGGGACTTTTCTTTATTTCAGATTGGCAGCAGTGACTACATCTCCACCTTACTGACCCTGCTAACAGAATGTGCCCTCATGAAAACACCTGTTTGAGTTCTGTTTTATTTTATTCTCTATCTGTGAATAGTTTTTATTCAATAAGTAGTGCATAAAATTTTGTATATATCCTAAACTGCAAATCTTAAGTTTTGTATTTATTTTTATTTTTCTCAGTCATAAAGATGTAACTGCTCGTTTTTACAAATATGTAAAGCCTTAATGCACATAACACAAAACCTGGGATGAATTGTATCTGGATGGACCTTATATGGGATTCTGCTGATGAGGACATGAAATATTACGACATAAGTGTTCTACACTCAAAATCAAGACTGGTAACTGTAAAGTCCTAAATGCATGTAAATCATGTGCTTGCAATTATTTTAGAAAGCCCAGGAATGTATTTACGCTTGCAGTTTAATCCTTTCGCTTTTTAATGCTGTACATCTGCCCTCTTAACATGTACATTTCTAATTAACATTTACTCATTTTTCATAGTATGTACATATCTTTTGTGTTCTGTTAACTTCAGACTACAGGCAAATTAGACCTTAATTCATTTGCAATGACAGTAAATGAGAATATTCATTATTTTGTTATTATACAGGGGAAATCACTTTTTTAATCAGTCACTGTAAATGTTTGATATAACATTGCTTTTAAGACAACACTTTATTCTGTGACATGCTGAATAGTGTCTCATTTCCTTGTTTTATTTTTGCCATCTATTGGTTGATTGAAATAAATGAAATGTATGTGAACATTCCTCAAATCCTTTAAAACAAGGGTAAAACCATGACAGTTAATTGTATGCTCAACCTTTTCACATCAAGATTCATTCAATCTCAGTAACATCTGTAAAAATATTTCATATCTACAAACCCAAATCTAAAAACTTTGACAGTATGTGAAATGCACATAGAAACAGGAAGCAGTGATTAGTAAATTCTGTTTGACCAGTATTAAATTGAAAATGGTACAAAAACACGTTTTACCATATGAACAACAATTGTTTGTAAATATAATTTGATGTCTACGACACATTCCAAAGAAGCTGGGACAAGAGCATGTTAACTACTGTGTTACACCATCTTTTCTTTTAACAGCACTTAATAAAGTTTTAGGGAAAGAGGGCACCAGTTGATCCAGTTTTGGAAGTGAAATTTTTGCCCATTTTCTGATACAGAAAGCTTCACATGTGCAACTGTGCAGGGTCTTTGTTGTCATATATTGAGCTTAATAAGATGCGCACAGTTCTGCACTGCAGGCAGGCCAGTCTAGCACCCACTCTGTGATTATGTAGCCATGCTGCTGTAACATGCAGACTGTTTCTTGGTAGTGTCATGCTGAAATAATCATGGACATTCCTGAAAAAGTATCTAAATGGCAGCATATTGCTGCTGTTGGGAAAAACCTTGTATCTCCAAAATGGCAACTTTACAAGAGAAGGAAAATAACACTCTGCTTTTAATAAACGTCAATGTAACCAGACTTGTTTCCAAGTAATTCTGGGCAATGTAAAGGGCAACAGGCATTTTCAAATCTGTCAAAAACTGAAAAATGGAGATAGAAGGTTTTGTTCTGACAGCATGCTCCAAAATGTGTTAAGCATTAATGGCCTTCTCACAAATATGGCAAAAATCTGGATGGTCCTGTTCTTTAATGCAGAGCACACAAAGTCCATTATTTCAATAAACAATTTGAAAGACTGACACTTTTCACTATGCATCAATCCATTTCAAATGAGCTTGAGCCCAGGGAAGTCAGAGTGTTTATGGAAACTGTTAATATATGGCTTCCAGTGTGCATAGTACAGCCTTAACTTGCATTTGTGGGTACAGCGACAGTGTTTATTGACAATGGTTTGTCAAAGTATTCCCAAGCCCATGTGGTGATATCCATCTGAGAAATGTGCTGGTTTTCAGTGCAGTGTCATCTGAGGTGTTGAAAGGTCACAGGCGTTTATTTTGTGGTTTTTGGCTTTGTACTTTCTACACAGAGATTTCTCTGGATTCCCTGAATCTTTTGATGATGCATAGAAGGTGAAATACCTAAAATCCTTGCAACCCCTGCAATTTTTAAACTGCTGGAATGTCTGATGCAAACTCTGAGCTTCGACACATCTTTGCCCAGCCTTTTCCTTTTTTATATCTAAGTATTATTCCATCACCTGTTTGATGTTTTTGAACATTTCAGTCTTAAATTGTCACTGCCCCACCTCTTTTGGAACATGTTGTAGGCATCAATTTTAAAATGAACACGTAATTAAATAAAAAAAACACACAATGAAGTTGATAAGGTAAAACATTACTTAATACTGTTGTCATTCAAATATAGATCAAAGTAGATCTACAAATCGCTGCTGTTTTTTGTTTTTATTTGCATATAACAACTTTTTTGGAATTGGGTTTGTGTGTAAACCTATACTACTTTTATGATAAAACAGAACCGTTTTAACCCCTTTTCCACAAGCAGAATATTGACAGTTTAACAGATCAAAATGCATTGCATCCCTTTTATTTAGTTAATCTCAACATTTAGATGCAAAGTGTGCAGGCCAACACTGAAAACTGTTTGTTCTTAATGTCTCAAAAAAACTGCCTACGGTCCACTGCTTAAGAAACTCGCAATCTAAATGCATAATAACCTTTTTTTAAAAGTTGACATGTCCGTGTTTAAAACAGAACAGTGACCGTACTTCCTTCTAAAAAGAACTTGTCATGGGTTAAAGTGCACAGACTGAATCAGTGATGCATCCTGTGGAATAAATGCAAACAGTGCTAGTGTTGAAATGCTGGAAACCATGCCAGAAAAATAGCTTACTGATGCACAGGCCTTCATTAGTTTGCAGTGTCTAAAGACAGGCTTGTACGTTCCATCTACTACAATTCCATGAGCACCACTGTACAAAAAAAAAAAAAACATGCATCACTGGATCAGTGGGGCCAAATTATGGCAGGTGGGAAAATATTTTAGAAAAAGAAAAAAAAAAAAAAAAAAAGTATCACAGTGCATCCAATTCATAAGATTAAAACACCATTCAGCAATCTACTATTCATATGAACAGGTGGCTGTGACGCCAACTCTCCCAACTTCAGGTTACCATTAGGAGTTTCAAATGCGAAGCGAAAGTCAAACTGGCAGTACAGATCCTTCCAGAGAAGTGTATCCTTAAATGCAACCATTGCTTCTGTTGGTAACAGCAGTGACACTGCAGTGAGGGACAGAGCTTCTCCGTTTTATCTCTTGAACAGACACTGGCCTTTGGCTAGCGGCAGGTACTATGGTAAGAACGATGAACTGTAGCCCTACAGATCAAAGTCTTCACAGATCAGCTCCACACAAGAGTGGCAGATGGATATCCTTGGCTTAGCGATCTCAGTGACTTGAGATGTAATAGTCTTACATATGTAGTCTTTTTTCATTCATGAATCACAATGTGTCAATGAGAGGCACAAGCTATGGTGAGGCATCTATGGGGGGCTGGGGGATGGTGGAGTGTATTACCATATATGTGATTCACAGTGAGTCATTTTAATCACCCCAACCCCACCTCCTAATCTCCTGTAGTTCATTCCACCATAGAGCCTGGAACAAGAAAGAAAAACTGATTAGTTATAATTCTCAGCTGGCAATCCATTTAAATGTTTAACATTTATCTAATTACCTCCACGTGTTAGCGTCAGGGTCATAGACTTCTATTGTTTTTAAGTAGGTAGTGCCATCAAATCCCCCTACTGCCATCAACTGGCCATTCACAACAGCTAAACCAACCTAGAACATGAATGTCAAAAATATATAGTGAACATACTGAGCTCTTAAGTTGGAGAGAAGTTTGGACCAAATTGCAGGAGAGCCAGGCTTACCCCACTCCGTCTGGACGTCATGGCGACCACAGGAGACCACTGATTGGTTCTGGGGTTGTATCTCTCGGCGCTGCTCAGTTCTGTGGTGTCGTCTCGGCCACCCACTGAGTAAATCATGTCTTGATAGACGGCACAGCCCAGGTGTTTCCGCCGTGTGCCCATGGGTGCCACCGTGTGCCAGCGGTTCTCCTGAGGGTTATACCTCTCCACTACAGGCACCAAGAACAAAAAGTAAACAATGTTTCTTTTAGAAAGACAGTCTTTTCTGAGTTTATAACAAAAATGTTCTCACATACTGCATATCATATACAGTCGCATGCAAAATCTTGAACACCACTGGTCCAATTACTTGTTCTGTTGCTTTTCTAAGTGAAAATAATCACTTAACACACCCTCTACAGAGAACAGATTTTAGTGCACAATTTCTATTTATTTGCTGAGTTTACCACATTGAAAAATATACATAAAATGTGCTAAAATTTATACACAGGCCACATTTTAAGATGTATTTTTACTTTTTTCCTCAATATATTAAAGTCAGCAAATAAACAGTAAGTATGCATTAAAATGTGCAGAAGTGTGTTGTCTGTAGAGGATGTGTACTTGTTCTCATGTAGAAAAGTTTAGTCTTATTTAAATTATTGTTCTGATTATTTTAATTCCTCTTGGTTTTTACTAATGCTTCTTTTTTGTTTAACCATTTTACTGTTATTACATAATAATTTGCAATGGCCAATATTGTTAACCAATGATATAATGTGCAGCCCTAATACTGAGCAAAACCTAATTATAATCATGCCATAAGAAGCAGATTGCAAAATGTAACCACGGTGATGGGTACTTTGCTATGCTGTAAATTAAGTGTACCTGTATTTAAGGGGGAAGTGCCATCTGAGCCTCCAACTGCATAGAGAAATCCTCCCAGAACTGCTACTGCCACTCCTAAACGCCGGGTGCTCATGGAGGCTACCCGGGTCCATTTATTCTCCTTAGGGTCATACCTGTGCAGCAGAGCAGAACTTTACCATTCATCTGTAATAAACACTCTGAACCTGCAAATCTCTGTGAGTTCAGATTATGACAAACTATGAGACACCATTCTAAACTACGGCACATTTGCCATGCATGTATACATGTACCCATTTATTTGCGATCTTATTGCTCTACCAACCTTTCTACTATGTTGAGACATGAGACGCCATCCTGCCCACCAACAGCATACAGATAACCACCTAACACGGCTACACCCACACTGGTCCTGCATGTACTAGTGGGCGCCACATCACTGCTCCACTGGTTAGTCTTAGGGTCATACCTGAAAGAAACCAGCAGATGGCAGCATTGAGGTGGCTTTCTAAGGTAACATTCGAGAACGATATTATGGACCATATTAAACTGCAACAGTTGGCTGGGACAAAAAAAAACAAAAACAAAAACAAAAAACAGCTAGATCTGTACATTTCCTTTACAACATATTAACTAATGTTGTTTAGGTCCTTTAAATGGTAAACAACCTAAACAACTACTCTAAAAGCAACCTCTCTTATACCAACTCTATCAAAATGTGATGCGTGTGATATGTCTTCTTGTCACACACACACACACCATCTAAACCGCTTATCCTACTGGGTCGCGGTGGGGTGCTGGAGCCTATCCCAGCTGTCA